>JAGDQO010002603.1:0-186836 GCA_018342035.1 Solanum appendiculatum | reverse complement strand
CACGGTCCGATATGATGGATAGAGGAATCCCATGCAATCTTACCAAGTCATGAATATATAACCTTGCATAATCTTCCGCCCCATATGTTGTCTTTACCGGTAGAAAATGAGCCGATTTTGTCATCCTATCAACCACCACCCAAATAGATCAAAACCTTTTCTAGTCTTGGGTAAACCAACTACAAAATCCATATTAATTTCTTCCCACTTCCAAGTAGGAATCTCTATGTCTTGGGTTAGAACACCCGGCCTTTGATGTTCGGCCTTGACTTGTTGACAACTATGAAAACCGGAGACGAATTTGGCAATGTCTTTCTTCATGCCTCCCCCACCAAATACACAATACCTCAAATACTCTATACATTTGGTGGAACTGGGGCTGGATGGAGATAAGGAAGAATTAATGACCTCCCAAGAAATTTTCTACCCTCCAACCATGCAACACAAGGCACACACAACCTAACCTTGGTAACCATAAGGGCACCATCTCCCCCTTGGGAGAAAACTTCCATCTTGCTCTCTTTCACCAAGGCCTTCAATTCAAACAAGGAAGAATCAAGATCTTGTTTTTCTATCACCTCATCAACCAAGGAAGACCTAGCACCATCAACAATGACCACACCACCATTACCAACCTCTTCCAACCTAACCCCCAACCTAGCCAACCGATGTACCTCCCTAGCCATTTCCCTATCAACAATATCAACATGAGCTAGGCTACCCATAGACACCCTACTCAAAGCATCCGCCACCACATTAGCTCTACCGGGATGATAATGCACACTCATATCATAATCTTTAAGAAATTCTAGCCACCTTCTTTGTCTCAAGTTGAGATCTTTTTTGGTGAAGACATATTGGAGGCTCTTATGATCGGTGAACACATCGACACGTACCCCATACAAATAATGACGCCAAATCTTTAAAGCAAACACCACCGCGGCTAATTCAAGATCATGCGTAGGATAGTTCTTTTCATACACTTTGAGTTGTCTAGAAGCATAGGCTATCACCTTACCATTTGCATTAGGACACAACCCAAGCCAACTCTAGAAGCATCACAATACACAACAAATCCTCAGCCCATCCGGTAGTAGACAATATAGGAGCGGACACAAGTTTATCTATTGAAGGTTTGAAAACTCCTTTCGCACATCGTCGTCACTCAAAACTTAGCCTTCTTTTGTGTCAACTTAGGTCATGGAGAAGCAATAGAAGAAAACCCATTCACAAATCTCCGGTAGTAACCCGCTAAGCCCAAGAAGCTCTTAATATCCGACGGGGTCAATGGCCTAGGCCAATTTCTAATCACATCGGTCTTCTTAGGGTCTACCTTAATACCATCCCCCGACACCACATGACCTAGGAAAGCAACCTCCCTCAACCAAAATTCACACTTTTCATACTTGGCATACAACTTCTCCTCTCTTAATCTTTGCAACACATCCCTCAAGTGACCCGTATGTTCTTCCTCGCTATGCGAATAGATTAAAATATCATCAATGAAGACCACAACAAAGGAATCAAGGTAGGGTTTAAAGACCCTATTCATTAGGTCCATGAAGGTAGCCGATGCATTGGTCAACCCAAAGGACATGACCACAAATTCATAATGTCCATACCTAGTCCGGAAGGCTGTCTTGGGAATGTCACCCTCCCTCACCTTCACTTGATGATACCCAGACCAAAGATCAATCTTAGAGAAGTGGCTAGCCCCTTGCAATTGGTCGAACAAGTCATCAATCCTAGGAAGAGGATATTTATTCTTGACGGTGACCCTATTGAGTTGCCGGTAATCGATACACATCCTAAGGGACCCATCTTTCTTCTTCACAAATAACACCGGTGCACCCCATGGTGATTGGCTAGGCCTAATAAAACCCTTCTCCAACAAGTCCATCAATTGTTCTTTCAACTCCTTTAACTCCGCCGGGGCCATACGGTAAGGGGGAATAGAAATGGGTTGAGTATCGGGGAGGAGGTCTATGCCAAAATCTATTTCCCTTTCGGGAGGAACATCGGGAAGGTCATTAGGAAAGACATCAAGGAATTCATTTACGACCGGAACCGACTCTATAAGAAAGGGTTTTGGACTCCACATCCCTAACCCTCACAAGGTGATAGAGACACCCCTTAGAGATCAACTTACGGGCTTTAATGCAAGAGATGAATCTACCCTTGACTACCACATTTTGGCTTTCCCACTCAAGAATGGGTTCACTTGGGAATTGGAACTTGACCCTACGGGTTCTACAATCAATAGAAGCATAGTATGCATGCAACCAATCCATCCCAAGAACAACATCAAAATCGACCATGTTCAATTCAACAAGATCACAAGGCAATATTTTATGCAAGATGCAAATAGGACAATTTCTATAGACCTTCCTAGCAACAATATATGCACCAATAGGAGTAGACACCTTATATGACTCACGCAACAAGTCGGGCTCAACATGAAACTTTTTGGCAACAAAGGGGGTGACAAAAGAAAGAGAGGCACCCAGATCAATTAGTGCATATACATCAAAGTCAAAGATTTTCAACATACCGGTAACGACATCGGGGACTTCATCGACCCCTTGCCTCCCATGCAAAGCATAAAATCGATTGTGCCTTGGGGCACCATCTTGTCGCCCCCTCTCCCCAAAGGAACCGCATTGGCACCTTGTGGACGGACCTCCTTACCCTTGTTGCGATTTCGGGGACAATCCATTGCCTTGTGCCCCATTTCCCCACAACTGTAGCAAGCACCGGTATTTCTCAAACACGGGCCACCATGGCCCTTACCACACTTCGGACATACATCACTAGGACCCATACCACCAACACCTTGGGCCCTTGGAACGTCATTGGCAAACCCCCTATGGGGCGCATGAGAAGACCCTTGGCCTTGATGAAATCGGCCTCCCCTTCGACTTTGGAACTTGCCCTCAAAACGGGCCCTCTTGGCCTCATGACCCCTCCTCTTCCTCAACTTCTCCTCCTTCATTTGTTCGGCATAGACCATCAAGCGGGACAAGTCCATGTCACTAATCAACATTGCGGACCGGCATTCTTCACTCACTAGGTCGGACACACCCATCACGAATTTATTCATTCTAGACCGTGAGTCGGCAACCAAGTGTGGAGCATATCTTGAAAGTTGGTTAAACTTGAGGGCATACTCCCTCACACTCATAGATCCTTGTTTTAAATTCATGAACTCCACCAATTTGGCTTCCCTAAGCTCTAGAGGAAAGAATCGATTAAGGAAAGCCGTTTTGAACTCTTCCCAAGGCACCACATAGTTTGCCCCCTTCTCTCTCTTCCATTGGTTGTACCATATTTGGGCCACTCCTTTTAGTTGGTAGGCCGCCAACTCCGCCTTATTTTCTGACCTCACGCCCATGATAGCTAATATCTTGTGGACTTCATCAATGAACTCTTGAGGGTCTTCATCTAACTTAGACCCATAGAATTCTGGGGGATTCATCCGCACGAAGTCTCTCACCCGAGATGCCGGGGTAGGAGCCTGAGGGGCTTGGGTCCCGTGGTTGGCTTGATTAGCCATAGCTTGTGCAAATAAAGTAAGGGCATCCCGAAGATCCCCATTGGTCAGTTGTTCCTCGGGTGCGCGGGCTCGTTTTCCTCTTGTATTAGGCATGATCTAGCATAACAAAGAACAACCGTTGGGGAAGAACTTAATTCAACTCTACAACACGACTTAGAACATGGAGAAGGGAAACATTTCCTAAAACGTCTCATAGCCTCCTACTCATAGTTGTGGTGAACAACACAACCATGAATCGGACTCTAATCAACGCGGTGTGTTGGACTCCGAGGATCATTCAACCTAGTGCTCTGATACCAAGTTTGTCACGACCCAAGCCTAGGGCCTAGATGTGACCGGCGAATGGGGAACCCGAAGGAACCCCAAACAAGCCTCATAGCGTATCATTACACATCCTTGGTCGCGGAAGCAATTAAATGACCATAAGCGATAAGCATAATCAAGGGGAAAATCGGGACTAAGGGAGCAAGAAAAAAAAAGAAATGATACATAAATACCATAGATGAGTCAAGCTCAAGCATAATACACAACTTGTCCAACACCACCTCTAAACATGAGTACTTAGCGGGGCCAAGACAAACTACCGGGCTCACCCTCATAGTCAAAACATAACTAGAAAGGAAAAGTTTTATACATAGCAAAAGATCATGAGCAACGTCCCCGAAATGGAGGACTCACCAATAACCACTATAGAAAATCGTACTAGCCACGCGGAGGAGGATGGTCAAGCGGTGCTCCGGTCCCTACATGGTGACATCATGTAGGCATAGAGTATGCGTTAGTACATTTGAATGTACTAAGTATATGGGATGCAATGCAATGCTACATTAGATGGACATCATAGGAAAAATGCGTAATCATACCCAATAGATAGCATATTAATGAAATGATATGTATAATGATGCTTACATAAAATCATATTTAGTGGGACGTAGTACATGTGTGGCGAGTGACCATCAATATAGTATTTCCAAGGCCTACCACCCCCTTGGAGAGGCGAAAGAGGTACAAACCCCTCGATATGGTTATACGGGCCTACTACCCCCCGTACTAGGCAACCAAGGTACCAACCCCTCGATACGGTTATACGGGCCTACTACCCCCCGTACTAGGCAACCAAGGTACCAACCCCTCGATACGGTTATACGGGCCTACTACCCCCCGTACTAGGCAACCAAGGTACCAACCCCTCGATACGGTTATACGGGCCTACTTATACAAGGTACCAACCCCTCGATACGGTTATACTACCCCCCGTACTAGGCTTGGTCGACTCATAACACTTATATAGAGAAAATCATATACATGTGTCCATTTCATCATCATTTCAGTAATTACATAACCATCCGACTCATAGGACGTACCTTGGACCTTCCCTTTCCTAAGAATTCTATAAATGGGCATTTTATCAAACACAAGGTGGGCAATTGTTCATGTAAATGAAATCATGTATTTCAAGAATACTAAGTCCAACCAATTCCAAAATCCATATAAATCAGCCCACCAACAACATACATATATATATCAACCTTCATAATTTGATCATGGAAGCATGTAAACCATAAACATCACATAATAATTCCATTTCATGATAATATGCAAAATGGACCTTAATAGGGTGTGTAGTAGTAATTCCATAATTCAAGAGTTCATAAATAATCATAAGGACCCATAAACTTGAAGTAGAAATAGAGGATAAATGGTTGGACTTGTGGAAAGGAAGGTTTCCACAATCAAACCCACATACCTCAACTTTGGAGAATCCTTGATGAAGATTGGAATGGAGAATCGAAGCTTGAGATTGAGTCTTGAATCCGGAATTAGAGCTTGAGATGTTTGAATTTGGTTGAAGATCTTGGTGGAATTTTTGGAGAGGGCTTAGAGAGTGTTTTTGGAGTTAAGAAAAATGACTAAGTATGGGACATATCCCCTTTTTATAAAAAAAAACGTCTCCAACCCGCCTAAAAAAAATAGCTCACTGGAAATTGCAAATCTGCACAGACAGGTTTTACGAAAATGGTCATAACTCCCTCATCCTAACTCGGAATGAGGTGAAACCAAGTGCGTTGGAAAGCTAACTCAAAGAGCTTTAATTTAATAGTTTGCAGCCCTTCCAGTTCCTTGTGTGCTAAGAGATATGCCCCTTTAAAGTTGACCCTCCGAATCGCAATTTTTGCGATTTTTGAATTTTGATACGGTTGCTCTAAAATTCGGGTTAGACCCATTTCCCACTCAATTTGACCCCACAAATAAGAATATGAAGTCGAATTTCCGAAATCATGCACGGATTTTGAGATATATGGAAATTACAATTATAGGTGTTTCCGAAGCACATTTTCCGGCATTTTTGGGGTCGTTTCACAGAGGATGGTACCTTGTTTTACCAAAAAAGATTTTGTGTCCCTAATGATGAAAAATTTAAAAGAGAAAACATGAATGAAGCACATACTTTGCCATATGCCATGCACCTTGGAAGTACAAAGATGTACCAAACCATCAAAGAACACTATTGGTGGAATTGAATGAAGAGAGACATTGCGGAATTTATTTCAAAATGTTTGGTTTGTCAACAAGTAAAGGCAGAACATCAGGTCCCAGTTGGCTTGCTAAAACCTTTGCCGGTGCCAGAATGGAAATGGGAGAAAGTAACTATGGACTTTATTTCTGGACTTCCTGGCACTCAAAGAAATCATGATGCAATATGGGTGATAGTGGATAGGTTGGCAAAGGGTGCTCACTTCTTAGCAATCAGGATGGATTACTCACTTGATCGTTTAGCTGAATTGTACATTAATCAGATTATAAGACTGTATGGGATCCCTGTGTCTATTATATCTGATCAAGACCCATGATTTACATCTAGATTTTGGAGTAGCTTACAAGAAGCCTTAGATACACTAAGTTAAAATTTAGCACTTCGTTCCATCCTCAGACAGATGGTCAGTCGAAAAGAGTAATACAAATTTTTGAGGATATGCTTCGAGCTTGCATTACGGAGTTTGTGGGTATTTGGGACAAAACACTTGTCTTTGATAGAATTTGCTTACAATAATAGCTACCAATCGAGTATTGGAATGCCTCCCCATGAAGACATATATAGAAGAAAATGTCGGACCCCTCTTTGTTGGAGTGAAGTGGGTGAAAGAAAACTTATTGTTCCTGAAATTGTGCAACAAATAGAAAACAAGATAAAAATGATTAAGGATCGTCTAAAGATTTCTTCGGATAAACAAAAGTCGTACGCAGATCTTAAAAGGCATGATATTGAGTATCGAGTTGGCGATAAAGTATTTTTAAAGGTGTCTCTATGGAAAAAGATAATGCGGTTTGGACAAAAAGGAAAACATAGTCCCCGATTTATCGGACCTTAAGAGAGACTTGAAAGAGTTGGACCAGTAGATAAAATTAGCTTTGCTGCCCGAGTTAGACAAGATCCATAATGTCTTCCATGTTTCTATGCTCAGAAGATATAGTTCTGACCCATCTCATGTTCTTCAAGTTGAATCTATAGAGGTTAATCATGACCTGACGTATAAATAAGAACATGTCCTAATTCAAGCTAGTGAAGTAAAGCAACTTAGAAATAAAACAATCCCCTTAGTAAAGGTACATTGGAGGAATAATTCGGGAAAAGAAGCAACCTGGGAGCGAGAAGAAGCCATGATGACCCAGTACCCACACTTTTTTCGGGACTAGCATAAGGTAAATTTCGAGATGAAATTTATTTAAGGGGGAGAGAGTTGTAACATACCGAAATACTAAAATCAATATTCGCATTTTGATACAATATTCCTTAATTACTTCGGTATATTTTATTTGCATTTTACGAACTTGAAATTTTGTGATATTTGAAATTTTGCCTACCATAACTTGTGACGGTAATTTAAGGTATTGTATAGGGGTATTTATGTAATAGGTAATTATAATTACATGTAATTTTATAACAGGAGGTGAGATATATATATAGGTATATATGTATATATTTTGGCAGCCAACTTTATTTGACTTTTTGGGCAGCCAACTTTATTAAGGAATTAACACCACTTTGTAATAGATATTTTAACCTCTTCTCCATAAATTTCATTTTCCTGAACTCAAATAAACCTTGAGAGCTTGTTCTTACCATAACATTCACAAAAGCACAAGGAAACACTTGTTTCATTTGGCTGAGAACTGAAGACACTCTTCCTTTTGGTTGTTTATACTCGTGTAAAAGTCGAGGACCTTGATACGTTGATTGTTCTACGGTTTGAACTCTTGCAGTTGTGTTGGACAATTTTTATGCTAAAAGATTGAGGTTTGTGTATAAACTCATACTTGTACTCTTATTCCCTGCTGGTATATTTGGATGTTTATCTCGGTACCTTGGTCACTCCTTGTTCCTTTGTCTTGTCGTGCTGGTACCCTTGGAGACTTTCAAGACACTTGTGTGACTCGCCCACTTGTACGGATAGCTTGATCACTTGGCATTCTAGCTGGGACTTTGTCCTTCTTGTGGCTGTGACTTTCTCACTATTGGCATGCCTCTTGTTTCGAATCTTTTACCATCTTGAATCTGGATTTTTTGTTCTTCTAAAGCATGGAGGTTCTCCATTTTAAGTACGAACTAGAAAGCCATTTTTAATTTGGTTCTTGGTCCTCTTGATTATTGGGCTTTGACCCTTATTGATATAGGGCTTCGGTCCTTCTTGATACTTGTTTATGCTGGGTGTGACAGCATGACGTATATATTGGGCGAGCCTTGTTATTTGACATCTTATGATAGGGTAAAATGAGCGTTCTTGACACTTAGATCTTTAAATATCGAATGTGATACTCTTGATGTATGGGTTACTGGATTTATTTGTTATGTATTGATTGTGCTGCTCATGACTTTAGGAAGGTAACTTGGAAAATTTGATGGCTCCACACCAATAGTTTTAAACCACTAAGCTTTATGCTTAGCGTTAGTTGTTTGTATCGTAGGGAATGTCCGAGGAGACACTTTAAGATTGCCATTGGAGATGGAGCTTTGAGAGCTTTAAGGAAGATCACATTTGCATATAAGCATCTATATTTTGTAGAAATATTGGGACTTGTATGTGATCCATGAGTTGTAAATTCATATGTAATTTTGTAGGCTTGTTTTATCATGGCACCATGGGTTGTAACATAAGTTTTACAACATGCTTTGTTGTTTTGGGGTGTGTAAATCCCAGTCTTGTAATATACTAAATTTACTGGTTGTTTGAGTGTTTGTATGAAGCAACAAACAATAATTTTTTTTATTTGGAAGCTTGTAATAATTGGTAATGTGAATTGTAGGAGTAAGGATGATAAGTACATGGAAGTCTCTTAAGGTATTTAATTAATTTATTGGGAAGGTTCCTACGCCGAATATTAATACTTTTACCTTGTTTAAATTTTATGTTAACCAAATTTCTAAACGACAAGCTCTCACATCCTTAACTATATTTTTTTTAGCCTAATCGCTCTGTTAGATTCTAGTTAATATGTTCTATGTTAATATCTTTTAGATGTCATATGTAGTATATTAGCTTTATTTTGAAGAAGTAGCATCCTCTCGAGAGGGTCGCTACAATATTAGTTTTGTTAATTGGCAATTTATTGGGTTATTCTTGTGGTTGGGCCGCTCATTTGGGCAGATTTTGTTTAACTACTTTTGTCTTTTCCCTCTTTAAATTAATTCTTTTGAGCTTCAAATATTATAACTATTGCAATATAACAAGGTGCTAATATTATAACTTTCCACTAATGATTCAACATAAACATTAGATACATAATATTGAGTTATAACTAATTTTAATAAGTAAGGACGTTAAAACAAGGTAACGACAATAGAAGTTTAAAAGGTAGCTTTCATACTAATTCTAAAAGAACTAGTGACGATCAAAAGACTAATAACAACAACAATAAAACCAACAACAACAACAATAATAATAATAATAATAACAACAACAACAACAACAAAAATAATAATAATAAAAATAACAATAATAATCATAATAATAACAATAATAACAATAATAATAATAATAATATTAATAACAATAATAGTAGCGAGTCATAAATATAATAGAAAATAATTGTAAAAGGAATTATTAACTTAGAAGCTCAAACAAAATGTAATTTAAAGAAAGGAGGGTCGAAATTGGGTGTCACCATTTGTTCCTCTTTGACCGGAGACGATGAAAGATTTTTTGGGCAAAGAAGTTGACGTTGCAGCCAATTTTGTCCCAACCATTAGCGTTGAAATGAAGTTTATGAAAACATGAAGAAAACTGTATGAGAAAATTCCTACATATCCTAAACTATGGGTCGTAGGTTTAGTAGAATTTGAGAGTAGATCATAGACCATTGTTAGTGTGTGTAACTCTCAAACAAGTTACCCCAGTTCACTACTTAAATAAAGTTTGACGCTGCATTCTATCTCTTGTTGTTGTATGTGGATTGTGTTTTCTGCCAAATCATGATAAAATTGTTTGAAAATAATGTAAATTTAGAAATGTAAATAAATATCATACGAAAAATATTTTAAGGAAGATGCCTCAATTTCAATCAATGCTCCAGATGTAATTAATTGAATATACTTCATTTTCTTTAACCTTAAATAACTGCTTAAAATTATGTGCATGCAGGTCTAACTGTCACGACCCAAAGTGTACGCTAGACGTAACAAGGCGTATAGGACCTCGAGAGGCCCCAAAAAAGCCACTTACAATACCTCATACAAGATAAAAGAAATAAATACTTTAAGAGATGGAATTTTAAACATCGAAGGGGTTTAACAAAGCGGAAGTCTACATACATCTCAAAAGACATCTAATACATCGTAAGGAAAATGATTGGGATGTAGCCCATACATCACATAAAAAGTTTGAAACTGTAATATAGGAAAGCCATAAAAGAATCTCAGTCCTCGGAACATGAGGACTCACCAATCTTCAAAGTCTATGAAGGATCAACTAGACACGAATATGGGAGGTAGGAGCGTCGTACTCTACATTAGTGAAACAATGTAGGCACAAGTATGAATTAGTACATGGAACGTACTAAGTATAAGGCAATATGTATAAACATAGGCATGATAGCATGAATGACTTAAACTACATGGGTGAATACAAGCATGCCTTGATGCTAGAAGACCAAAAAAGAATGGAGGATTGGAGACTTGAATGGAACCATGTCTCTTCTTCTTCTTTCTTAGGTTGACATAGTTTGGAGATGATGAATTTTTTCAAGATTAGAGAATTTAGGAAAATGAGTTGAAAGTGGGTGATTTGGGGCTTAAAAGCATTATATAGGGCTTAGGGTACAAAGAAAAATGACGTAGTATAGAATTAAAATAATTAGTAAAAGACCCAAAAGACCTAAAAGACCTTGAAAAATAACTGCCGACCCATTCCTATTGTTTGGACCGACGGTTTGTCTGATCAACAGTATAAATGTTTAGCGACCCTTAATTTGGCAAACTTTTGACGGACATAATCAACGGTTGTACGTCCATTTACAGATTGTGGATACCACCGTATAACCCAACTAAGGCTATAAAATTTCTCTAAATCTAGAATTGACCTACGAGACCTATCCACGATTCGTACATACGGCGACAGGCCGTCCTGGTGAACCGTACAAAGGATACTGGGACTTGGTTTTAGAGAAATTATTTTTCCCTTCCCACAGTTGCCATCTACGGCCGGTAGACGATTCTACGGACCATAGATGGGACCCGTAAAACCAGTCTTTAGTCAAAAAGTTCATTTTCTTCTTGTTTTCTGAAATTTGAGGTGTTACAATATCTCCCCGTTAGGGACATTCAGCCTCGAACGGGACTCAAGGAAAAATAAGGAGGATAGGGGATGAGATCTAACAACATAACAGGAATGCAACTTCATAAACTACACATAACAAAGGAGGAGTAACAACTCCAAGCTTAAGCATATTCAAAACATCACTTCACAAGATTTGAATGCAAATCATACTCAAATGCATATAATAATAAAGAAGTCAATCAAGTTAAATCATTTTCTCAAAAATCTAGTTTTCATGAGTATGCATGCATGACGAAACGTGAGAACAACTAGAAAATATGACACCAAAAAGGATGAACCATGAGAAGATAAATATTTACCTATAGCTAGAGTTAGGTCGGAGGGAAAGAGAGAGAGATAATGGAACATCATATTGGCCTTAGCCTCCCAAGTAGCACTCTCAACCCTTTGATTCATCCATAAGACCTTTTCGGATGCAACTTCCTTCTGTCTTAACTTGTTAACTTGTCGGTCCAAGATCTTAATCAGAACCTCTTCATAAGAAAGACTCTTCTTTATACCAAAACTCTCCAATGGTACAATAGATGTCAGATCACCAACACATTTCTTCAACAAAGAGACATGGAAAACTGAATGCACCGATGCTAAGTCATTAGGCCAATCAAGTTCATAAGCAACTTTACCAATATGCCTCAAAACATGATTTGGGCCCAAATAACACGACTAAGCTTCCCTTTCTTTCTAAACCTCATGACACCCTTCACGGGTGCAATTTTAAAGTAAATCCAATCATTAATGTCAAATTCTATATCTCTCCTTCTAACATCGGCGTAGGACTTTTGTCAAATTTGAGCCGTTTTCAACCTCTCTTTAAGAAGCCAAACATTCTCCATAGCCGCATGAACCAACTCAGGGCCTATCAAAGTAACTTTACCGACTTCAAACAAACCTTTAAAAGATCTACACCTCCTACCATAAAGAGGCTCAAATGGAGCCATACCAATGCTCAAATGGTAGCTATTATTATAAGCAAACTCAATCAAACGCAAATGATCATCCTAATTACGCTTGAAGTCAATGACATAACCTCTCAACATATCTTCTAGTGTTTGGATAGTACTTTCGGCTTGCCCATTGATTTGAGGATGAAAGGCCGTACTAAGCTTAAAATGAGTACCAAGGCCTTTTCGGAAAGATTTCTGAAATTGAGAGGTAAATTGGGTACTGTGATCAGAGATAATTGATAGGGGCACTCAATGCAACGTAACAATTTCCTTTAGGTACAACTTAGCATTGTCCTCCACCGAATAAGAAACCTTAAAAGGAATGAAATGAGCAAATTTCGTCATACGACTCACTATAACACAAAAATCGAGTCATGTTTTCACCGGGTGCGGGGTAAACCAACAATAAAGTCTATATTCAAGTCTTCCCACTTCCAAGTAGGAATGTTAATATCTTGGGACAAGCCTCCGGCTTTTGATACTCAAATTTAACTTGTTGACAATTAGTAAGCTTAGCTTTCGACACAATATGCTCCCTCAAATCATCAACATTGGGAACACAAAAATGACCTCGATACCGAAGCACACCATCTCCCCTATGGGAGAAAGCCTCTATGGATTTCCTAAGCACCGCTTCCTTCAATTCAACAAATGTAAAATCAAGACCTTGCTTGGCTTTCATTTCTGACACAGAGGACGATTCTGAACCATTACGAACAATGACACTACATGCACTAGATTCAACATATCGAACACCCAATTGGACTAACCTATGAACATCTCGAACCAACTCCTTTTAATCATCCTCAATATGAGCAACACTACCGATTGATAGCCGACTAAGAGTATCTACCACAACATTTGCCTTGCCGAGGTGATAGAGGACACTCATGTCATAATATTTTAGCAACTCAACCCACCTCCTTTGGCAAAGATTTAGATCCTTTTACTTGAACACATGTTGCAAACTTTTGTGGTCAGTAAAGACATCAACATAAATACCATATAAGTAATGCCTACAAATCATTGACGCAAAACTAAATGACACTAACTCGAAATCATGGATAGGATAGTTCTTCTTGTGAATCTTAAGTTGCCTTGAAAAATATGAAATCATTTTACCATTTTGTAGAAGAATACACCCTATTAAAACCCTTGAAGCATCATAATAATCAACAAACCCAACGGACTCTTCCAGTAGCT
Source organism: Solanum appendiculatum (assembly GCA_018342035.1). NCBI lineage: Eukaryota > Viridiplantae > Streptophyta > Magnoliopsida > Solanales > Solanaceae > Solanum > Solanum appendiculatum. The sequence goes on along the minus strand of JAGDQO010002603.1, from coordinate 173,304 downwards.
TCAATACCGAAACGTAGGTAGGTCTATCTTGCAATTTTTAGAAATTCTTCTCGTATACTCTTAACATAAGAACTTAACTTTCTTTTGGGTCAGTGCCATCAATAGAGAGGCAATCGAAGAAAACCCTTCCACAAACCTTCTATAATAACCAGCAAAACCTAAGAAACTTCGAATATCCAAAGGGGATAGAGGTCTTGGCTAACTCTTAACCACATCTGTCTTCTTCACATCTACCCCAATACCCTTACAAGAAATAAGGTGAGCAAGAAAAGCGACAGATCTCAACCAAAACTTGCATTAACTAAACTTTGCAAAAAGTTTTTTGTCCTTGAGGATTTGCAACACAGTTCTCAAATGATTAGTGTGCTTATCCTCACTCCTCAAGTAAATCAAAATGTTATCGATAAACACAATCACAAACATATCAAGATATTGCCTAAACACTCTATTCATCAAGTCCATAAATGCTGCTGGAGCATTAGTCAAACCAAATGTGTCACGACCCAGGGTAGCCCCTAGATGTAACACGGCGTACAAGACCCCGAGAGGCTTCATACAAGCCCTTAGCACACATAACATACAAGATAATAGAGAAATAATAGTTCAAAAGAGCATTTTGTATCAAAAGTTTACTCAAAATAGCGGAAGTCTACAATTCATCTCTCAAAGCCTTCTAATATCATAGAATACGAATAAAAGTCGTAGGGACGCAGCCCAATATAATATCCAATACTAAAAAGAAATGACATGAAAATAAGAACAACTCGGCCATGCCCTCGGATGGATAAGGACTCACCAAGTCTTCTTCCCAACTCTAAGTCAATGCTCTAACCACGAGTGGATGGTAAATTGCCACGTCCTACACCAAAGAAGTTAATGTAGGCAAGAATATGCATTAGCACAATTAAGTACTAAGTATGATTGCAATGCACATAAACACATAAATCATGCTACAGAGAGACATAATCATGAAATGCAATGGTAAAGCTAAAAACATGATAAACATGAAAAACATGAAACATAAAGCATATATCAAGGCCAAAGCAAGCTAAATCATCTTTCCTTCTTTTCTTTACTTCATCATGAGAACACTTATTCATTAACTTGTGGGGAAAAGCCTTAACCGACATGTAAGACCATGTGAGCTATCAACACGGATCCGGTGTCTACCCCACACCGAAAAAGGGTGTCCTACTTGCCAAGGTAAGACCATGAAGTTCTTAGCTTATGTGTATCCACTAGCTAATGTCTACTAAAAGACAACATCCTATGATGGCAACATACTTTATGGGATAAAGATTGCTTTAGGAGACTCAGCCTCAACTAACGGGAGAGTTCCATCTATAAAACCCGGCCCCTACTAATGGGAGAGCTTTCACTAGAAGACCCAGCCTCTACTAACGGGAGGGCTTCCATCTCACTATCCACTCAGTGCTAAGCATAAATCCCACGGATTAGTCATTAATATATTTATATCATATAACATGAAAAGGTACAACTAGGGTTACCAATTCAAGCTAAAATCATGCTTATAGATATTCATCTTTCATGGACCTTGTCCAACTTACATCGTTAGAATAGCTCCTTCAGAACATGGGTAATCATCTCTTTGTTCTTGTTTTAACATAATGGGAGAATTACGTGAGAAAACCTTTCATTACTCGACCATAGCATCATCCTATCATAACTTTTGTACTTTACTCTCAAAGCACCCTTAATTCATCATGCTCATATTTCGTAGTTCATAGAGTTCATATGGGTTCATCTAAGTTCAACTCATATCATGCAATTCAATGTAAGACCATGCTTAGAAAGCCATAATTAAGACAGTTTACCCATACTTGAAGGAACTCACATAATAGAGGAAAATCATGCTTTTGACTTGATCATGCTAAATTCATAAGATCATCCTCAATTCATTCATAATTCATGCTTGATTTCATAGAGAATTCATAAACTTCATCAAGTCATAACTCAACCCAACAATCAAAGCATAGATTATCAAATTGGGGAGAATTAGCTTAGGATCATGGGGGTTCATGCTATCTTTACATCAAATCATGTAATTCATGCCAATTCGTGCACTAACTTACTTTATCACGCTAAATCGTGCACTAGTAATCATAAAATCAATAATTGGAATCATAATTGAAGAACCCACAAGGATTGATTACAAACCCTAATTCAATTGGGTTAGAGTAAACTTTTGAAAATCATGAAAAAGAGGAAGGGCCCATTGGAGGAAAGACTCCTAATGGTGAACACTATCATACCTCAAAGCAATCTACAAGAAATTAGCGAAGATTGAAGGTCTTCAATGGAGGATTCAAGCTCCTTCTTCTTCCTTGAGATTTGAGATAGTTTCTTTTTAGAGAGAGAAATATTTGATAGAGGAGAGTTTTGGAATGAATTAGAATCAAAGGAATTAGGCTTAGAAAGTATTTATAGGTCTAAGATTAAGGGTATAATTGACTTTTCTTAATAGGTAATCAATTAGGAAAAAGACCAAAAAGCCCTTAATTAAAAACTGTCGGGACCAATAGACGGACAGGATCTACGGTCCGTATATCAATTGACGGAGCGTCCTGCTCCTCCGTCAATTGATTCAGAAAGTTCATTTTGGGCTGAAAATTTTGCTAAGTCTAGAAGGCATCTACGGAACCTATCTACGGCCCGTCAACTGGACTACGAGCCGTCCTTCTGTTCCATAGGTCAAGGTTCTGAAACTTAGATATCCTAAAATTTCATAGTGCCATTGACGGTTCCCACCTACGGCCCGCCAATCCATCTACGGCCCGTAGGTGGCCTCCGTAGGTCACTGTCTTCAGGTGAGTTCTGCATTTTAAAATCCTTTGGAAGCTTGGGGTGTTACAATATCTCCCTCTTGGGAAAATTCGTCCTCGAATGAGAATCAAGACATCTTAAGAAGGGTAATAGACACGGACTAAGAACCCAACCTAGCATGCAATCACATAAATGCACATATCCGAGGAGGAAACATCAACTCCAAGCTAAAGCATGATCAACAAATCATATCATGAAGACTTTATGCAACTCATACTCAAATGCACATAATCATAAAAGAGTCTTCATGAACATACATAATCAAGGAATCACGGAAATCAATTATGACACATGAGACCAAAAGAATGAACCATGAGGATCAAGATACCTCAAGCTACAGTAGGATCGGAAGGAAAGAGATGAGGATATCGGGACATCATATCGGCCTCAGCCTCCCAAGTAGCACCCTCAATCAATTGATTCCTCCATAGAACTTTCACGGAAGCAACTTCCTTATTCCTTAACTTTCGGACTTGCCAGTCTAAAATCTCAACCGGAACCTCTTCATAAGAAAGGCTATCTTTTATGCCAAGATTCTCTAATGGCACTATAGTGGTTGGATCACCAACACACTTCTTCAATAATGAGACATGGAAAACTGGATGCACTGATGCAAAATCATTAAGCAAGTCAAGCTCATAAGCAACCTTACCAACACGTCTCAATATCTGATATGGGACTACATAACGGGGACTAAGCTTCCCTTTCTTCCCAAATCTCATTACACCCATCATGGGTGAGATTTTCAAGTAAACCCAATCATCCACATCGAATTCTAATTCTCTTATCCTAACATTGGCATAGGACTTTTGTCGACTTTGAGCCGTTTTCAACCTCTCCCTAATAATTAAAACTTTCTCCATAGCCTCATGCACCAACTCCGTGCCTATCAAAGCAACTTCACCAACTTCAAACCAACCTATAGGTGATCTACACCTCCTACCATAGAGAGCCTCAAATGGAGCCATACTAATACTAGAATGGTAGCTATTATTATAAGAAAACTCAATCAAAGGAAAATGATCATCCCAAATACCCTTGAAATTGATTACACAAGCCCTTAACATATCTTCCAAAGTCTGAATAGTATGCTCCGCTTACCCATCGGTTTGGGGATGAAAGGCCGTACTAAGCTTAACACGAGTACCAAGGCCTTTTTGGAACTACTTCAAAAATTGAGAAGTAAATTGTGCACCACGATCGGAGATAATGGATAAAGGCACTCCATGCAGCCTAACCATCTTCCTCAAATACAGCTTAGCATAATACTCCACCGAATAAGAAGTCTTGATGGGAATGAAATGGGCTGACTTTGTCATTCTATCAACAACAACAAAAATTGAATCTAATTGTAGCCTCGTGCGAGGCAAACCCACAATAAAATCCATATTCACATCTTCCCACTTCCAAGTAGGAATACTAATATCTTGGGTAAAACCTCCCGGCCTTTGATGCTCAACTTTCACTTGTTGGCTATTAGGACACTTAGCCAGAAATTCCGCAGTATCTTTCATCATTCCGTTCCACCAATAAATTTCCCACAAATCACGATACATTATGGTAGCTCCTGGGTGGATGGAATATCGAGAACTATAGGCTTCTGATAAAATTTTCTCTCTTAATCCCTCTATATTGGGGACACACAAAAGACCTTGATATCGAAGCACACCATCTCCACCTTGGGAGAAAACCTCTATGGACTTCTTGAGTACCGCTTCCTTTAGTTCAACCAAGTTAGGATCAAGACCTTGCTTAGCTTTCACATCATGCACAAAAGAGGATTCGGAACCCTTGTGAACCGTAACACCACCTTTAGTAGAATCAACCAATCTAACACCCAATCGAGCCAATCTATGGACATCGCGAACCAACTCTTTCTTACCATCAACATGAGCAACACTACCCATAGATAATCTACTAAGACCATCCGCCACCACGTTAGCCTTACCGGGGTGATAGAGAACACTCATATCATAGTCTTTTAACAACTCGAGCCACCTTCTTTGGGGGAGATTCAAATCTTTCTGTTTAAACACATATTGCAAACTCTTATGGTCAGTGAAGACATCTACATGTACTTCATAAAAATAATTTCACTATATTTTCAAAGCAAACACAACTGCCGCTAATTCCAAGTCATGAGTAGGATAGTTCTTTTCATGTACCTTAAGTTGTCTCGAAGCAAAAGCAATGATCTTCCCATTTTGAATAAGAACACATCTAACCCAATCCTTGAGGCATCACAATAAACCACAAAACCATTGGATCCTTCCGGTAGAGTCAATATCGAAGCCGAAGTAAGTCGATCATTCAACTCTTGAAAACTCTTCTGACATGCTTCGGACCATGCGAATTTAACCTTCTTTTGAGTCAAAGCCGTCAATGGAGAAGCAATGGATGAAAACCCTTCAACAAACCTCCTATAATAACCGGGTAATCACAAGAAACTATGGATATCCGAAGGTGATAAAGGTCTAGGACAATTCTTAACCGCTTCCAACTTCTTAGGATCTACCTCAATGCCCTTACCGAAAAAAATGTGACCAAGAAAAGCCACGGACCTTAACCAAAACTCACATTTACTAAACTTCGCAAAGAGTTGTTCATCCTTGAGGACTTGAAACACAATCCTCAAATGATTAGCATGTTCACCCTCATTCTTTGAGTAGATTAAAATGTCGTCAATAAACACAATCACAAACATGTCAAGGTATCGCTTAAAAACTCTGTTCATCAAGTCCATAAATGTGGCCGGAGCATTTGTCAATCCAAACGACATTACTAAGAACTGATAGTGACCATACCTAGTCCGGAAAGCCGTCTTCGGGATATCATCTTCTTTCACCCTTAATTGTTGATAGCCCGAACGAAGGTCGATCTTAGAGAAATAATTAGCCCCTTGAAGTTGATCAAACAAGTTATCTATCCTTGGTAGAGGATACTTATTCTTAATGGTAACCCTGTTCAATTGACGATAGTCAATACACTTACGGAGTGAACCATCTTTCTTCCTTACAAACAAAACCGGAGCACCCGAAGGAGAAATACTTGGCCGGATGAAACCCTTATCCAGCAAGTCTTTCAACTTCTCTTTTAGTTCCTTAAATTACACCGGAGCCATTCTATAAGGAGGAATAGAAATAGGTTGTGTATCTGGGAGAAGGTCAATACCAAAGTCTATTTCCCTTTCGGGAGGAATACCTGGCAAGTCATCAGGAAACACTTCAAGAATCTCATTCACAACGGGGACCGACTAGAGAGTAGGGGTCTCAGAATCTATATCCCTCACCTTAACAAGATGTTAAATGCAACCCTTTGAGATCATCTTTCTATCTTTTAGATAAGAAACAATTTGACCTCGAAACATAGAATTTCCTCCCTTCCACTCTAGGATAGGCTCATTTGGAAACTTAAACTTTACCATTCGAGTCCTACAATCAAAAGAGACATAAATAGCATGCAACCAATACATCACAAGAATAACATCAAAATCTAGCATATGAAGCTCTACAAGATCAACATGAGTGACTCTATGGGATAAGGAGACGGGACAATCTCGATAACCTATCTTAGCCATTATAGATTCTCCAATATGAGTAGTGACACGAAAAGGATCTAGCAACACATTCGGAACAACATCAAAGCTCGTAGCCACATATGGCGTCACAAAACACAAGGTAGCACCGGGATCAAGCAAAGCATAAACATCAAAATGGAGAACTCTTAACATACCAGTAACCACATCAGGAGAGCTCTCTTTCTCATGATGAGCCTAAAGTGCATAAAATTGGTTTTGCTTCTGAGCATTCGAACCCGATCCTCTAGGTGGAGCTTGCTTATTCTCTCTTCCCTTGGCCATGAGAGATGTACAATCCCTCATCTTCTGACCACTCTTTCCACAATTATAACAACCATCCGTAACGGCTAGACATCTGCCTTCATGCTTTTTCCCACACTTGGTACAAGGAGCCAATAAAGAACCGCCATTATTTCCTCCTTGAAACTTGGGGTTAGACACTGTATCATTGTTGGACTTCGGAGGAGCATTGGATGAGACTTGGTTAGAGAACCTTGATCGAAATCTAGGACGACCAAGTCCATCGGACCTTGCATGGGAAAATTTACCATCTCCGGTCCTAGCCCTCTTTGTCTCCCTAGACCTTTCCACAAGGTTTTCTTCTTCGCTTTGTTCGGCATAAACCATGAGGCAAGAAAAATCCATGTCATGCACAAGCATGGCGGTGCGGCACTCTTTCACCAACTTATCGGACACTCCTGACACAAATTTGGTCATTCTTTCCCTTGGGTCGGCAACTATGGACGGAGCATATCTAGCCAATGGTGTGAAATTCAATGCATACTCTTTCACTCTCATATTTCCTTGTTGAAGGTTGATAAACTCAAGCACCTTAGCCTCTCTCTTCTCAAGAGGGCAGAATCTATCAAGGAAAGTAACCTTGAATTTCTCCCAATCAAGGGGGCCCTCATTAATCGCCCTCACACTCTTCCATTGATTAAACAAAATCTAGGCAACATCTTTGATTTGATAAGCGGCCAACTCCGCCTTTTCTTCCAGCGTCACACCCATGATCATCAACACCTTGTACACTTCATCAATGAATTCTTGACGATCTTCCTCAACCTTAGAGCCATATAATTCTTGAGGATTCATCCTCGTAAAGTTCCTCACTCTTGATGCCGTTGTACCCACATTTGGGTTCAAGGGAGCCACCACCTCTCTATTGTCTTGAGACGTCAAGGCTTGAGCCAACACTTGGAAATCAGCCCTAAACTCCGCATTGGTCACCTGTTCCGCCAAAGGGTCGGTAGGAACTTGAGGAGCTTGAGGAGGAGCTTCTTGTTCCACATTCTCTCCCATGTTTCTTCTAGCGTAAGCTCGTCAGGTCGCCATATCTTGAAACACGTAGGATAGGGATTAGGAGAGAGATATATAGAGTTAAACTCTATGGCACGACTTACGAGTAATAAAAGAAGGGGAATATCTTAAACGTCTTATAGCCTCTCATTATAAATGTGGCACGCTTCACACTCATGAACAAGACTCTACTTGATGCGGCTTTTGAGACATCCTAGGATCTTTCTAAAACCTTGCACTATGATACAAAGTTTGTCACGACCCAGGGTAGCCCCTAGATGTAACACGGCGTAAAAGACCCCGAGAGGCCTCATAAAAGCCCTTAGCACACATAACATACAAAATAATAGAGAAATAAGAGTTCAAAAGAGCATTTTATATCAAAAGTTTACTCAAAACAGCAGAAGTCTATAACTCATGTCTCAAAGCCTTCTAATATCACAGAATACAAATATCTCAATCAACCGAGCACCCAATCAGGCCAATCTATGAATATCTTAAACTAATTCCTTTTTATCATCCTCAACATGAGCAACACTACCTATGGATAACCGACTAAGGGCATCCGCCACCACATTCGCCTTGCCGGGTGATAGAGGACACTCATGTCATAGTCCCTTAGCAACTCAAGCCACTTCATTTGGGGAAGATTCAGATCCTTTTGCTTGAACACATATTGTAAACTCTTATGGTCGGTGAAGACATCGATATAAGTAATGCCTCAAAATCTTTAAGGAAAACACAACTTCTGCTAGTTCAAAGTCATAGGTAGGATAGTTCTTCTATAGGATCTTAAGTTGCCTTGAAGAATAAGCAATCAACTTCCCGTTTTGCATAAGGACACATCCCAACCCAATTCTTGAGGAATCATAATAAACCACAAATCCATCAGATCCTTCCAGTAAAGTCAATATCGTAGCACAGGTAAGCCTGTGTTTCAATTCTTGGAAGATCTTATAACATGTTTCAGACCACACAAACTTAACTTTCTTTTTGGTCAATGTCGTCAATGGAGAGGCAATCAAAGAGAACCCCTCAACAAACCATCTATAGTAACAAGCCAAACCAAAGAAATTTTGATTATTTGAAGATGATAGAGGTCTAGGCGAACTCTTAACCACATCCGTCTTCTTAGGATCTACCTCAGTACCTTTAGCAGGAAATGATGTGACAAAGAAAAGCCACAGACCTCATCAAAAACTCACATTTACTATACTTTGCAAGGAGTTGTTGGTCCTTCAGAATTTGCAACACAATCCTCAAATGAGTGGTATGCTCATCCTCAGTCCTTGAGTAAATCCTAATATCATCAATGAACACAATTACAAACATATCTAGGCATTGTATCAACATCTTATTCATCAAATCCATAAAGTAGCAAGAGCATTCGTCAAACCAAACAACATTACTAAAAATTTGTAATGACCATATCTAGTCCGAAAGACCATTTTTGAAATGTCATCTTCCTTCACCTCAATTGGTGATAGCCTGACGGAAGGTCAATCTTTGAGAAGTGACTCGCTCCTTGAAGATCAAACAAATTATGTATCCTTGGAAGAGGATACTTGTTCTTAATAGTAACTTTATTCAATTCCCGATAATCTATGCACATGCGAAGTGAAGTATCTTTCTTTTGAACAAACAACACTGAGCACCCCATGGAGAGATACTTCGTCGAATGAAAGCCTTGTCCAACTGGTCTTTCAATTGCTCCTTCAATCCCTTAAGTTCTACCAGAGCATTCAGTAAGGAGGAATAGAGATGTGTTGTGTATCTGGGAGAAGGTCAATACCGAAGTCTATTTCCATTTCAGTAGGAGCAACGGGTAGATCATTGGGAAACATTTATGGAAACTCATTAACAACGGGGACCGACTCAAAGATAGGGGTTTCGGAATTCATATCCCTAACATGAACAAGATGGTATATGAAACCCTTAGAAATTGTCTTCCTATCTCTAAGAAAAGAAACAAATCGACTTTTAAGCATAGGATTTCCCTATTTCCACTATAGGATAGGCTCATTTGGAAATTTCTACCTGACCACTAGGGTACTACAATCAATAACATGAATGCAACCAATCCATCCTAACAATGACATTAAAATCCATCATATCAAGCTCTACGAGATCAACATGAGTGACTCTATGAGATAAGGAGACGAGAGAATTTCTATAGACTCTCATAGCCACGATATATTCACCAATAGGAGTTAATACAGAAATGGGATCTAACAACACATCTGGAAGAACATCAAACCTCATAGTTGCCTATGACGTCAAATTTTTTTTGATAGCACCAGGGTCAAGCAAGGCCTAAACATCAAGGTGGAAGACTTTCAATATATCGGTAACCACATCGGGTGAACCCTATTGCTCGTGACGAGTTTGTAGTGCGTAGAATCTGTTTTGGTTCTGATTTCCACTAGAACCTGATGGAGGATAAGGTTGAGCATGTGGACGGATCTCTCCTCCTTTAGAATCGGCTAGACACTTACCCTCATGTTTCTTTCAACAAATAGCACAAGTAGACAATGAAGAACCACTACCATTTCCTCCTTGAAGCTTGGGGTTAGACACTATTTCCTTGTTGAACTTAGGAGGAGCATTGGAGGAACCATGACCGGAGAAACTTTATCGAAATATAGAACAATCACACCCATCGAACCTTGAGCATGAAAACTCACCATCTCCGGTCTTAGCCCTCTTTGCCTCCCTAGACACTTCCTTAAACATCTCCTCTTCTCTTTGTTAAGCATGAACCATTGGAAGAGAAATTTCCATATCATTAATAAGGATAGCGGTATAGCACTCTTTGACCACAATTTCGGACACTCCCGAAACAAACTTACATATTATTGCCCTAGCATCATCAACCATAGTAGGAGCATACCTAGACAATTTTGTGAAATACAAAGCGTAATCCTTCACACTCATGTTTCCTGTATGAAGGTTAATGAACTCAAGTACCCTTGACTCCCTCATCTCAAGGGGAAAGAACCTATCAAGGAATGAAACCTTAAACTTCTCCCAATCAAGAGGACCTGGATCAACCGTCCTCTCATTCTTCCATTGCTATAAGCACACTTGAGCCACACCCTTGAGTAGATAATTGGCAAACTCCACATTTTTCAACCGGGGTACACCCATGATCATTACAACTTTATAAACCTCATATATGAACTCTTGAGGGTCTTCCTCAACCTTGGAACCATGAACCTCCGGAGGGTTCATCATAGTGAAGTCCCTCAATCTAGACGCTACCATACCCACATTTGGGTTCACAGGGGCCACAACCTCTCTATTGTCTTGAGCCATCATGGCTTCAGCAACACTTGAAAAGCAGCCCTAAACTCCGCATTAGTTACTTGTTCAGCCAAAGGATCAACCAGAACTTGTGGAGCTTTTTGAGGAGCTTCTTGTTCCATATTCTCTCTTGCATTCCTCCCAGCATATGCCTTTCAAGTGGTCATATCCTGAAAAAGCATCAGATCGGGATTAGGAGAGAGACATAGAAAGTTAAACTAAATCGCACGACTTTAGAGTGATAAAAGAAGTGGAGTTTCCTAAAAATCTTGTAGCCTATCATTCATAAGTGTGGCTCGCTTCACACCCAATAATAAGACACTACTCAACGTGGTTTATGAGACATCCTAGGACCATTTTAAAACCTTGAGCATTGAATACCAAGTTTGTCACGGTCTAAAGTACCCCCTAGACATGACATGACGTACAAGACCCCAAAAGTCCACATAGAAGCCACTTGGCATGCATCATATAAGATAATAATAAATAGGAAGTTAATAGACAATTTATATCAAAGTAGCGGAAGTTTAAACGTAGTATAAAAGTCGTCTAATGCATCATTGAATGAAAGTGGGACGTAACCCTTACAAGTCTTAAAAGAAATTGACATGAAAGATAATGTTGCTATGTCCTTGAATGTATGAGGACTCACCAAGTCTTTAAAGTCTCTATCATAATGAACTAGCCATGGGAAAATGGAGATAAGCTGGATCCTACTTTGTGAGAACATGTAGGAAAGATTATGTGTTAGTACAAGAATGTAACAAGTATGATAACTATGCATAAAGGTTACAAAATCATGCTAAAAAGGGCTATACTTAATACAATGACCAATTTAAATCATAGGATGACATGATAGAAAACATAAAGTAATGAGCCATGGAAAATGCAAGGAAATCATCTTAAAACAACATATGCTTAAAAAGCCTTTAGGAAATAATCATAGTTCATTATGTGGGAAATTAGCCTTAACCAACATTCGTTGTCTACCTCACACAGAAAAGAGGCGTCCTCACTTGCCAAGGTAAGAACCATAGGTTCTAACATAAGTGGATCCACTAGCTAATGTCTATCAAGACAACCTATGGAGGCACATAGTTTATGGGACATGGGTAATGGCCACTTGTCCACTAAGTGATAAGCATAAATCCCATGAAATAGTCATAATTCATAACTTATCTTATCATTATTAGACATGGGTAATCGCCTATTGTCTCATCATTAGGGAACATAGGCAATTGCCTCTTGTCCCTTTTTACTCATTGAAGGCACATAAAATAGCCAATCCAAATTAAAATTCATCATAATAGCTCATTAATCTTTGATTCAAGTTTAGTTGAGAAAACCCTTCAACCCTTATGAATCCTCTATGTGAGAAAATCCTTTCACAATTCAACATATCAACATTTAAGATTCACTCTCAAAGCAAATCTTAAATAATCTTAATTTCATAGTTTGAACATGTATAACTTCGTAAAATTCATCTTTTGATCATTCATAAACTTAATCGTAGAATCATAGCTTAGAAATCATAAATCATGCATGGGCTCATACAATTTCACATTAAAACCATTCAATTAACTCAATCTATGCATTAAAAGACTCAATTCAATCCATTAGATCATAATTTGAAACAACTCATAAGTTAGGAGAAGGAAAGGACTCCATAGGTGAAAGCCATCATACCTTGATGCCAAAAGCATGAAATCGATGGTGAACTTAAGAGAGTTGAATGGAAACCGTAGAGCCTTCTTCTTTTTCTTCTTAATATTTCTAGAGAGAGAAATATTTAGGGATACTTGGAGGGATTTGCGGAACTTTGAAAAGTGATTAGAAAGGGGTAAAATGAGACTGAGAAGCCATATATAGGGGCTATGATTATGCCTTAACCGACTTAGATTAGGAATATATCATTTAGGGAAAAGACCAAAAAACCCTAAAAACTAACTGCCAACTTTGACATGTGGTCCCTACCGACGGTTAATAGTTCCAACTACGGACCATCCTGGTCAATCGTAGAAAAGTTCAGAAACTATTGTTTTTTACCTTCAAACGACGGGACCCCATGTACGGTCTGTAGGACATTGACGGACCATACATACCAACAGTTAGTCCAACCCTGAACCCTTAAATTTTTCACTAAGTCTGGAGGGACCTATGAGACCTACCTACAACTCGTTTATGGAATGATGGGCCGTCTTGGCGAACCTTCAATGGAATCCTAAAACTTGAAATTTTAAAAATATTTACCATGCCAGCTATGGTTCCCACCTACGGTCCGTAAGTCAACCTATGGTCCGTAGGTAGCTTCCATCAGTACTGGCACAAGATCTGAAAACTAGAAATTTCCTTCCTTTTGAATCTGAGGTGTTACACAACCTCTAGTCCCAAACTACGTTCCCCAAAGGATTGTATTAAATGACCTAGCTAGTGGATTCACTATAGCGAATCATGATATGTACAGATTCTACCTTGGCAAGTAGTTTCCCCTTCTTTCGGTATGGGGTTATACCAGAATCCATGATATAGCTCTCATGGTCTTATTGTCGGTTAAAGCTAATATCCTAAAAAAATAATTATGTTTTCTGTAAAGTTTTCTTATTTCCTTTATAGTAATGTATTTGACTATGTCTTATGAACTTCTTGTCATTTCTTCACTATAAATCCATTAAATGTCTCATTACGATCATGCCTATTCGATTTAAGTTATTTTACTATCATGTCCATGTTTATGCATAATGCCCCATACTTATTACAATCAATGTACTAACTCATACTTTTACCTACATAACCTCATGAATGTAGGGTCTGACATTCCTACCTCGCATTCTCGTGGCTAAGTGGTTCTATTGACCTTTGAAGATTGCGAAGTCCTCATGTTCTGAGGATCGAGACTCTTTTATTTTTTTATGTTATTTCCATTTCAGAGTTTGTATATAATGTATGGGTTACGTCCCAATCACTTTCCTTATGATGTATTAGATGGCTTTGAGACTTATGTTAGACATCCACTTTTGCCAAAATCTTTTATATGAAATGCTTTCTTTGAACTCTCTTTAAATTCTATTATATTGTATTATGTATGCTAAGTAGTTTGTGTGGGGCCTCTCGGATCCCTAAACGGCATGTCACGTCTAGGGTGTTCATTAGGTCGTGACATCTGAAATAAAGAATATTTCTTTAGGAAAAGTTAGAAAAATAGCCGCTATGAAAAATAAAAATGAACAATCAGCATAGGGAGAAAAAAAGTGTAAGTGAATAATAAATAAGTAGAGAAGATTTAATTTTAAAATGAAAGCAATATGTTAAGTAGGAATCGAACTCTGACACAAAATGAAAACAAACCAATAAATATAAGCATTGGTATAAAACCACTACACCAATAAAGCTATTTATTATGTGGGAGCTTGATGTATAATTTTATGCCATTCTTGTTAATTTATATGTAAATATATATAGTTCAATATGAGGTTAATGGGTTCTTCATATCCCGAAATGCTCTATGTGGGCCCACCCCTTCTGCAAAATTTAGCCCAAGCTTGTCCTTGTTCTCTACCTTGTGGGACATGCCAAGTGCAGGTAAATAGAGGTTTGATAGTAGAGTTGGGAAGTTTGATGAATCTCATATGAAAATCAAGAAGTGGTTAGCACCATATTGAGTGAGTTTTGTGATTTGAATCTTGATGAGAATTCGGCATAGGTCCATGTCCAAATGGATGAGATAATTTTGAATTTGCCTCATTAGATAAAGAATTTTGATAGGCATGTGAAGAAGTGATTAGACTCCGCCTGTCCTAGGGCAATGCAATGTACAAATAAGCTCTATAATGTCCTAATTGAGCCTAAGATACTGCGGATTAAAATGAAATAGACCCAAAGAATAAATATAGTCAAGCAAGCTATGAAAGAAACTACAAAGAAAAGGTTCACAATATGGACACTTCTTTACAAAAAGTAAGTTGCCAACTCGACTGTACAAACCTGGCACAGAAAAATCATGACAATGAAAATGCTTAAATAAGAGCATAGATGGCAGATTGCAAAATAAGCACATTAGAATCTGCAACAACCTGATTAGAGGTTCCAAAGAGGGATAAGAAGTGCCGAAAGAAGCTAGGAGCTTCGGAAAAGTAGAAGAATAAGTACTTCAATAGTTTTTGTTTTAAAAAAATCCAATATTCTTTAGGCACTTCTTCTCCCTCTTTACACCCTCCAAGCAGGTTTTTATAGATTATGATGCACTTAACATGCAATTCTCCATCTCTGCCCTAATCTCAACATATTTATTCTTATAATTTTTCACTGACAGGTTTGCAAGTTCAACTTGGCGACTTGCTTTCTGTAAAGCAGTTTCCATATATTTTTAGACTTTTTGTGCTAGAGTCTTTGATAGACATCTTACCCTTATTTAGACTTTCAGTCTTCTCCCTTTCAACCCACAACATTTTAAGCTATGTTAAGTCATTATTGAGCTTCATTGCAACTTGCATTGCATTTTGGTGGACCCTCTCTTTTATGACCTTCACCTGCCTTTCTAAATCCTTTATTTGATGAAGCAAATTCAGAGTCATCTCATCAATTTTCCCATGGACCTGCTCCGAATCATCATCAAGATTCAAATCACAAAGCTTACCAAAGACGGAACTAACCACTTCTTGGTTTTCCAGATTCTGAGAATCATCAAACTTCCAAACTTCACCATCAAACCTAGATGTACTTCCACTTAGAAGATCTCCACTAGGTAGAGAAAAAGAACAATATTGGAATTTATTTCGCAGTAGGGGTGAATCCACATAGTGCCTTTTTGATGCTTGAGTACCCATTAACCACGTATCGAACTATATATGTTAATATATAAATTAACAAAAAAGGTATTAAATTATATAGCAGGCACCCAAATATCAAATAGCACATTGTTTTTATTTTAAAACCAACTCTTCTCTACTTATTTATTATTTACTTAGACTTTTCTTTATTTCTTTTCTCCCTGTGATGATTGAACTTTTTGTTTCTTTCGATTTTGCTCTTTTACTAACTTTTCCTTAAAATAAACTTTACGTAAGATTATATTTATCTTAACTTTTATTTTTATTATAAGACATTCAATTATTATTGACTTTTCAAAATTAATTATGACATGTGTTAAATTTGTAATTTATATTACTCCCTTTGTTTAAAAAAGAATGGCTTACTTTTCTATTTTGTGTTTTTAAAAAGAATGATCTTTTTCTTTTTATGCATCACTTTAATTTCAACTTTAGATATGGCATGCTTTAGGCTGTAAGATTAAAGGCAAATTGGTACATTTGCCATAACATTAATTTAGGACCACAAGATTGAAAATTCTTCTTTACTTCTTTAAACTTTGTGGCATGTTAAACTAGTTCATTCTTTTTTAAATAGTAAAACTATATGATTGGTAGCTACCCACGGCCTTAAAGTCCTGAATGTGCCATTGTTTTTCAAGTACTTTTAGGGTTTCCTTAATTCAACCGCAAGATCTTTGACGTTTCGCTTCAACAAAGTTTCCATTAAAGTAGTAATATAAAACCTCTTTATGCATTCAAGATATTGTTATGAATCGCTAAAACCCATCACAAAATTTAATAGCCTAAGACCAGTTTTTTTACAAATTTAGATATAACATTCCTATCTATGAAAGTGAAATTGGTGGTGTGCATGTGATAATAATAAATTTCAGTTTTTAACTTCGATTGGATCTGTTCTTCTCTCTTTCATAACTACGCTGGGATTTACAAGCAATGTTGAATAGTGATTATTGCCGTTTCTTAATGTTTAGTAGCTTTACAGGTGCTCTCAAGAGTATAATTTGAGACTTCTCAAAACTTTTGTGATAGACTTGGCTAAAGTGATGGGTTTGATTCTTAAAATCTGTGAATAATTTTAAATTACATATACTAAACAATCGTACTACTATGACTTATCTATACATAGACCCTATATGATATAATAAATTAAATTGTAAATAGTTCACGAGTTATGTATTTATGGATGGTTTGATAAGCATACTAAATTTTCTTAGAATTGTTGTTCATGTAAGTAAAATTTATAGGCAAACATGAGAAATGGGATAAAATAATCTTATGTTGGTGTAGACAATAAAATTCAGGTCTGGAAAACAATAATGACGACTGAAAAATAATACAACAATAGTTTTATTGATTTCAAAGTGCGAGTGTTACAATATCTATGATTTCTTTAAATTCATTTTTTCAAATATATATTCAAGGGTTCTTGAGCTTGATCTTGAATTTGATGGTCTTGATCTTGATCGTTCTTGAACTTGAATGCTTGAATTCTGAAAGTTGTAGCTTATAGAGAAATTTATAGTGTTTGTACCATGAGCTTTCTCTAGCCTCTTGAATATAATTTTTGGTCCCCTTTCTTAATTATGAAGACCCCTATTTGTAGTTTTAGAATAGAAGAGTTTTGATTGGAACAGGATTCCCTTCAGCCTACTAGATTTAAGTTACATGGCATATGGGCTTTATAGAGCGGGCTTGTCATTTTTGACACATATCATGATACTATTGGCTTTTTGATTGACTTGACATGCCACATCATTTGCCACGTGGCACCAAATATGAGCCTCGAGGATACGATGAAATTGGGCTTAGATAACTGGGCTCATTATTGTAACCCAAATCAATTAATTTGGACTTTAATTAAATCCATATTTATTGAACTTATATAATTAACTCAATTTTATTAATTCATAATATTTATTTGAACTAATTGTTCATGAATTTAATATAATCCGAATCATTTTTATAAATTTATATTTAATATTTTAAATGATTACAAATGCCCCCTGCTTCAAGTCTTGTCAATATAATTTATCTTTTGAAGACTAGGCTTGAAGTATTACTTAAATGATAATTATATATCATATAATTTTTTTGTGTATTTGATTAATATGCCCCTCCCATATAAGGATTGGATAATGAAGTTCCAGAAATCATGTGGCATCCTTGGTTAATTTGAAGTAGAAAGTGTAAACAAATTAGGATATGGAAAAGAATAAAAATCACGTGGCTTTTTCCACCCCTAAACTTGGTCAATTTAGAGCAAGTAAGCCAATTAGTATATGAAAAAAAAATATTTCCATGAAAAAAAATACTGTCACATCATCCTGTATTAGGATTCTAGTCAAAAAGGATTTATAATTTAACTAGGAGGAGTACCCATCGGCATCTATAAATAGATAGGTCGTGTTTTACTTTTTCACCATTACATTGCCAATTTTCGAAGCTTCTTTTTTCTGGTTCATGAAAACTCCCACGAGTAGACATCCTTTTTGAACTTCGACTAGATATCAAGGTACGGTATATATATATATATATATATTTGTGCTATTTTATTTATTTTTTTCTTTTCTTTTTTGTGTCTCCTTTTTGTAGGCCATGAAATTGATATTTTTCTAGTGGATGCTGTATAGTGGAGAGTTCTATCATGCAAGAATTTGATTATGAGGTGTGAAAGGATGTGTTGAACATCCCCGCTTTGATATCACTAACTTGAGTCTTTATAAGATCCCGAATACTTAAGCGCATGGTGTGTAAGGATGTGCTTAACGTCACCGCCTTGTGATCGCTAACTTGTGGCTTTATAAGATCCTAGATACTTCACAAGAATTTGATCTTGAGATGTGAAAGGATGTGTCTAACATACCCGCCTTGAGATCACTAACTTAAGTCATTATAAGATCCCGAATACTATGCAGGAATTTGACCTTGAGCTGTGAAAGGATGTGTCTTACATCCCTGCCTTGAAATCAATAACTTGAGGCTTTATAAGATCCCAAATACTTAAACACAAGGTGTGAAACAATGTGTTAACGTCCCCGCCTAACTTGTGTCTTTATAAGATCTTGAATGCTCAAATTATTCTCCCCTTCTTAGCTACCTTTTTATTTTATTTTATGTTTTACCTTCTTTAGTTCATCATTATAAATAAAGACTAACACTCTTTTTTTAATGTAGTTTGAACAATGGTTTCTTCAAGGATTACACTTGCCCATCTTCTAAACTCAGATATCTCACCATTCGAACGGAGGGGTAGCATAGTGGAGATCAAGCTTTTGGTCAAAAATCCTTTAGTTCGTACTTAAGTTTATCCATGGCTGCAATTGAGTAACACACTTCATATGAAAAATTAGATTTCTGAATACGATTACAAATCTAATAAAGCTTCTAAAATGTGGTATCTGGAGAAACAAAATCCTGAAGTTACAATTATCGCAAGCACTCTTTCAAATTTAGGTCGTCGCATGATTCAAGAGGAGTTACATTGGGAGACAATATTGTGTTTGAAAGTGAATATCATTTCATTTCAGGATACTAGAAGTGGAAAGAAGATGTCCTAAGCAAAAATGGGCAAAGTTTAAACAACGCTAATATTCGTGATGATGTATTTGCTTCCCTTTTTACTTTTGATCGGAACTCCAATTTTATAAAAGCCTTTTGTGAGGCTTGGTGTCCCAAAACAAATACATTACTTACATTTACTGGAGAAGTGTCCATATCTCTTCGGAATTTACATACTCTTCGTGGCTTGCCAATTAGCAGAGCCCCTTACGAAGAAGTGGTAGTTAATGCCATAGAACTTACAGGTTTTGATGACATGAGGGAAAAGTTTCTTCCTTGAACTTGTGAGTATATGTTTGCTGCTTTTCATCATTGTACAGAGGAAAATGATAGTTATATAGGGGTCTTATTTAATAAATGGATACAATTTTTGTGCAAGAAGGAACTCAAATATGAGCTAGCTCCCCCAAGAAAAGAGAAGAAGTCTCGACGCCTGTAATCTATGCATAATCCAACAAGTGAAATACCAATCGAGATAAATACAAGGTCAAATGCTCAAGAGATGGTATTTTCTAAGCTTGGAGCGCAACACCAATAATATGAGACTTATCTTACGGCTTTTTGGTCATGTTGGTTATGTGCTTTTGTATTTCCATCTGAAGAAGGGAATTTCATATTTGCTAAATCTTTCAAGTTAGCAAGCTTGTTGGTGAACGGTCGAAGGGTTAGCCTTGCGGTCCCAATCTTAGGGAGCATCTATTATGGCTTGAATAAAATTTTAATTTCTTCATAGTTAGACCGTATAAAAGTTTATTTTCCCATTCACTATGTTTATGGTTTGCTTGCTTACTTTATCAAGACACACTATCCGCTTACTAGTTGGCCTTCTTTCCCACAAATGGTGGTATATCCTGGGGAAGGTGCCTCAAAATATTTTGACGAAGCTAAGGCAAGAAAACACGTTCATCAAGGGAAAATCATTGTATAGAATTAAACCATAATTAGTAGGCCTCACCCAACCTATTATATTGACAGAAAAGTGGTAGAGTTAGAGTCAGCTTATTTATGAGCCTTCTTTTTAACTATCTTCCATTGAGGGAAGGAGGTTCTTCGGTCATTGAGTCATATCTTCTACATTGATTTAGTTTCAAATTTGGTTTCCATTAAGTTATTCCTTGCTATGAGGAAAATGATATTCGTGCTGAGTCAGTCGATGAGGGCCTATGATATTGGCGCATTTGCATGTCACGTTCCGCTATGTCTTAGGCGACATTTCCTTCTGCGATAACTTCGGCAAAAAAGCTTTACACTACCCAATATGCATCTTGGTGGGAGAGATCTCACGGAAATTTCTTGACGATAATTTGGATGTTTTGGTGGAGAAAGTTGGGTAAAATTTTGTTACCCTTTTAGAGGACACAAGTGAAGATATCGAGAAAATGCTTTCAAAAGTCAAGACCCCACTTTCTCCAGAACATCAAAGTAAGAATCTTAACTCCTCTAAGGCATCTAAGGAGGAAGTGGTTCATACTTCTACTGATAAAGAGAAACATCCCCAAATTCTTTTCTCTAGTAAATGCGCCTTTCAAGAAACAAGCAAAACTAGCTATGATCAATGTTTGAAGAGGCAAAGGGTTGAATCATCTGGGGTTGAAGTTGTTGATTTAGAAGTCGTAGAAGTCAAAAGCATCGATAGTCATTCAAAAACATTAACAATTCAGACTGACAAGGTTTTCTTTTTCCCCCTTTTTTATCACGAATTTCTTCTCTTTGAGTCATGGATAATTTAATTTTCTGACCGGCCCTTTTTATTTGTAGGTCAACACTATCGAACATCCAATGGGATCGCCACGTGATAGGCCGCAAGTTAGCTATGAGTCTACTTCAATAACAAGGCCTAAAGAAAAATCAACTTAAATACTGAGCAAGAACAAAGGACATCATCTACTTCTCGTGACAAAACATTAAAAGGGTTGACTCCCAATTCAAATGAGCCTTCTCGAGTTCTTCAAACGCTGAATGGAGCTATGTCTCTCTTCGAAGGAAAAGGTGTTTTGTTCCCACCACAAAAGGAAGTACATCTTGGGTCATTGGGAAGAGATTTCTGGAAAACTTTCTAGAACTTCTCTAGACTCTATTTCATCTTGCAAAGATGACATTTGTGAGATTTTCAAGGAGATATGTAATATGAATTTATTAGATCATTTACCATTGAAGAGCTTGGTAGATTCTCTTTTTCAGCTTGCTACTTCCTATGATCAAGAACATACTAATTTGTTAAAAAGAAGCGTGAAGATAAGAAGATGGAGTTGCTTTCCAATGCGCAAGAGCCTCTTGAATTGTTCAAAGTAGAAGAGGGTGAGAAGGCAAAAAACTTTTCTTCTGATAAGAAATCATTAAAGAAGTTTAAGCGAAAGTTAGCAACATTACAAGTAGAGCGAGATGGACTTGAAGTTGTTTTAGAAGTTGCTAAAAAGGAGGTTATGGAGATTCAAGCCAATATTTTAGCTACTGAAGATGAGATATCCTCGTATGAAAGTTTACGCTTAGATTAGGCTTTTCCTTGTCTTCCCTTTTATTTACTTTCTTTAAAATTTGATTGATATTTTAAACAATTTTATGGTAATAAAGTTCACTTCTTTTTTTTTTAATCTCATATCATGCATCTATTGCATTCTCCAACTTGAATTTTCTCTTTAATTTTGATTGCGAGATTTTATCAATTCAAAATAATTCCATATTTTGCATGCCAACAAGTATGAATATAGTGCAAGTTTCATATTTTTAAGTTTGCACATTCAAAGTTGACTTGTGAATTTTTTTAAATATTACTTTATAAAGGCTTCCCCCCCCCCCCATATTGACCCATCAATACTTCGTACAAGCTGTAAAGTTTCATAAAATAAAAGATAAAACAAAGTACTTTTAGATTTAACTTTCATGTAACATATCAAGTGGGAACATGTGGTTTTTTTACACGCATGCAACTTAACTTAGAATATGGTTCTAAGAACCTACGTACCTCAGTGAAAAGGATGAAGTCACAACGTAGTTCTTGGCAAGTTTTTTTTGTCTGCGCCGTACACCATTTATACTCTTGCAGGCTAAGAATGACATGGAATTTAGGATCGTACCTTAAGCCACATCACTTACTTCAAGGGTAGTACCTCTTCAATAATTTTGCATTATTAGGACCAATCTTTACGCCATCTACATCCACAAGCTTGTATGCACCATTTGAATATGCTTCTTGTACGACATATGGTCCATCCCACTTTGGGATGGCGGTGGCACTACCCATTTTTGGTAGATAGTAACTTGTGTCTGATTAGGAAGAGTTAGCGTCGAAGCTAAAGAGGCTAGAGCATCAACTTTCTTATTCTCCTTTTTACGCACATGTTGGAGGGTTACATTTCCAAGACATCCTATCAACTTTTGAGCATAATCATGATAAGGACGTAATTAGAATTTCTTTACCCTGTAGCTTCCCAAGAGTTGATTGATCCCCAACTGAGAGTCACCAAAGACTTGTAACTGTAATTGGTTCATGCCGATAGCCATTTTGAGCCCAAGTATCAATGCTAGGTTTTCAACGACATTTTTGGAAAAGCATTGCTTCAACATAAATGAGAATGGTAGAATCTCTTCTTGCAAAGTGACGGACACCACGCCAGTGCCAGCTCCACCACGATGTGTAGCCCATTAAAGGAACATTTTCCAAGAAGGTTGAATTTCAATAGTCATCACATCTTCATCATGAAGCTCATCGATTAACTCTCAATCGTCCTGTATCACGTTGTTTGCCAAGAAGTCTGCTAATGCTTGTCCCTTCACAGCCTTTTGAGGGATGTACAATATCTCAAATTGTTGGAATTTTAGATACCACCTTGCTAGTCAATCACGAAGCATAGGTTTCAACATAACAAACTTGATGGGATTTGCTATAGAAATAGGTTCAACAATGTGAGCTTGAATATAATATTTAATCTTTTGAATTAAGAAGACTAGCGCTAAGCATAATTTTTCGATTGGGTAATAGTTCAGCTAATTTGGTGTCATCATTATGCTCAAGTAATAAAGAGATTTTTCTTTTCCTTCACTATTCCTCTGACCTAACAGGCTCCTGAAGACCTTTCTTGTGCCACAATGTAAAGTACCAATGGCTTTCTAGGTATAGGGCTGCTAGAACTGGAGGTTTCGCTAAATATGATTTGATACTTTTAAAGGTATCGCTACATGTTTGGTCCCACTTAAAGGGAGCACCTTTCTTCATTGGATGACCGAATGGTTGGCATCTTCCGGCACCTCAAGTAGGCTAACTTTCCTTGGCGGCTTTTTAACTCATGAATGTCTTGAGGCTTGAGCATCATCAAAATTGCATCAACTTTGGCTCGATCAAATTCATCGCTCGATGTTTGACAATGAAGCCAAGGAACTTGTTAGAAGTAACTCTGAAGGCACATTTTAACGTATTCTTCCTTAGTTGATATCTTCAAAGTAACTCGAACACCATTCTTAAGTCTTTCAAATGGTCGCTCCTCTTTCTCAATTTCACCACCAAGTCATCAACATAGCATTCAATACTTTTACGGAGCAAGTCATCAAATACATTTTGCATAGCCCTTTGATATATGACACCAGCATTTTTTAAACAAAAAGGCATTACCTTGTAGCAATAAATACCTTTAGGTGTGCGAAATGCGGTGAGTTCTTCCTCCTTTGCGCCATACGAATTTTATTATAGACAAAAGAACTATCCATGAATGACATAACCTCATAACTGGTGGTGGCATCAATTATCAGCTCCAGAATGGGAAGAGGAAAATCATGTTTAGGGCATGCATTATTGAGAACCCTAAAGTCAACACAAACTTGAATTTTGCCATTCTTCTTCCTTACAAGAACAATACTTAAAATCAATGGAGGATATTTGACTTTGTGAATAAATCATTCCTCAATGACTTTGTTAACTTCTTTTTCTATTAATGGAATCAATTCTTGTGTAAAACGTCTTTGAGCCTGCTTAAAAAGACGAGCACCATTCTTGACTGCCAACTGATGGACTGCTAGTCTAGGATTCAAGCCAGGCATTTCTTTATAACTCAAAGAGAAGGCATCCCAATATTGTTTGAGTATATACATGTAAGCAATTTCGTCGTCAACTTCTAGAAAGGTGCTCAAGAATGTTGGCCTTGGGTCCTCATCAGTGCCAAGGTTAACTTCCTTTAAGGGATCTATTGTGGTCTTCACTCATTCTTCAAGTTCTGGTGGAGCATCTCCAACATCTTCCTCTTCTAAAGGATCATTGTCATTGACAGATATGTGATAACACCAAACAATATCTTCCAACTCTTCATCAATATTTACATGAGGCAAGGCATCGTGCACATTTTGTATTGTAACATTATAAAAGTAGCCTACACTTTCTTCATCTTCCTCGCAATCCTTGGTATAAACCACAGTGTAAGTCTTTGCATTTAGTTCCTCTTTATAAGAAACCACCAGTTCCACTTGCCACCTCAATCTAGAAGGAATAAAACTTTTGAAATCCTTTTGCATCATAGGTGAAGCAAGCGCGGTCACTCTTAGATAACTTTTACGATGCTTGTCATTCTTCTTCTTCAATGGGCCTAACCTCTCATACACATAAGTTATTGTAGTTGATTCTCCAAGTCGAGTGAGACAGAAGGGTTTTTGTTGGAAGTAGTGATATCATCTTCTACGGTTATATGGTTATTGTTGGCCCTTCTTATAGACATGCGAACTGGCAGTAGTTTGTTATAGCCTAAGCCTTCGCGTGCTTGTCTTGTCGTATGTTCTGATTAAAGTTTTCCTAACTTTGATGGCTCATTAGGGTTGTATCGAGCCTTCAAAAATAACTTTTAAGCTTTGGGATCAAAGCCTTCTCTTGTGCATTTTGTAGGGAGTGCGACATCTTCCACATGATTTTGAGCGATTGACTTTTCCGATAGCATCGAAGATAAGTCTATTGCCTCAATCTATCTGATAGAAAGAGTCAATCCTCTTAGTGCATTCTCTTGATGGTTAGATGATTGATCTTCCTCTTTCTTCACCTTTGGGACATAGAGAAGTACAAAACTCAACTTCTTCTTCGAACATGTTCTTTCCTTTATTCAGAATAGGACAAGGTTCTTTAGTGTCAACTCTGACCTTTCCAACAGCGACATTAATTCTTTTGATTGTGATTTTATCATACTTGATTGGTTTGACGTCATCAGGTCTTCCGTCCTTGACAACTTAACTCTTCAAATAGAATTTTACATCGGCAAAGTGTCTCAACTTCCATGAAAGGATTATCATCCGCAACTATCTTCCTTTCAATTCAACCTTCAAGATACTTCAAAAATTGATAGTAGGAAGATGAGACAATTTTATTATCATGTACCCAAGGCCTTCCAAGCAATATGTTGTATGAAGTCTTTTCATTGATCACATGCATCCATATGTTTGATCACAAATCTTCCATGTGGATTTCTAATTTAAGTCGTGATGTCGAGTTCCTTCAATGTGTGGATAGGCAGAATGTTGACTTCAGATCCTTTATCTATTAAGATTCTTGTTATCATATTCTTCATGCTTTCCAGAGATACATATATGGACTGGATCTAGCGAGCGGAATGTGATATAGATTTGGTTAGAACTAGATTTCTCATCATCAAGAACAATCTTATTTTCTCTAGCCAATCGCATAACTGTATCATTGAAGACAAGACATAACTTCACAGGCGACATATCGACATTTATGGATTCTTTGTTGTCATTCCTAGGCACAAATTTTCTCCATCTCTTGCGTTCTTGCTTCTCTATTTCTTTGCAAGGATCATGGAAAAATGCCATATCTTTTCCAGCAGAGGACATGCTCAACTCCATATCATTAGCGCGAGTGGCTAGGTCTTCGAAGGATTTTTGCTATATTCATTTTAAGATGTAAAGAAACTCCAGTGCATTTCTTGGATACACATTTCTATTGCAGAAGCTTTACTAAGCCTGTCTTTCAAATTTAGGTTCGCGTTTCTCCAACAATTTATGAAATCTATGACTGGTTCATCCTTCCTTTGCCGAGTATTCATGAGTTCTACCATCTTAACTCTACGCCTTGTGCTATAGAAGCGATTGAGAAACTCGTGCTCTAGTTGCTCCAAACTATCGATAGAATTAGGCTTGAGATCCGTGTACAAATTAAAGGCATTTCCTTTTAGAGAGCGGAAAAACTACTTGAGGAGATGGTCTCCATAAGTTCTAGAATTATTACATGTCTCCACAAAGAGTGTAACATGTTGCTTCGGATTTCCCTTCCCGTCAAACTGCTAAAATTTGGGAGGTTGATAACCAGAAGGCATTTTGAAGTTATAAATTCTTGTAGTGTATGGCTTGGCATACATATAAAAAGACTCGGTGGAGACTTCATACTTATATTTGATTGTTCCTTCAATGAACTCCGTCAAGCGATCGAGTGGGATCATTACTTCAGAAGAAACTGGCATCTCATTAACAAGTGGTGCTTGCCTTGTCGGATTTTTGATCTTTCAAACTTCAACACCCTTTCCAGGCGCATGACTAGCTGCTCCATCTTAAAGGCCTTCAATCCTATCCATTAGTTTGTCAATTCGAGACTCTTGATGTTGTACATTCTTGGTTAATCCTTTAATCAACTTCATTAGATTTGCAAGTTGTTCCTCAGAGGAAGAAGCAACAGTTACCATTGCTTGCATGATAATTGGAGATGTAGGAGAATAACATGGATTGTCGCATAAGTTGATCTTTAGCGGAGTCACATTACGTGATGCATATGGAGAGGACTTATTGATTTAATCATAGTTCTCCTTTGTGGTAGAGTTCTTGGAATCAGATTGCTCAAGTAGAGCTAAGGTCTTCTTGATCTTTTCAGCAACACTGCTTCCTCCTTCTAAAGCATTTGTGGAGGACCTTGATCCTTTTAGAGTCGAAGACCAAAAAATAGGAGTTGATGTGGATGACACTTGAAATGTTTATTATCCTAGTGTAGCAGCCTTGCTTCTCGTAACAGCTCTAAACATTCTGAAAGTAACACCAAGGATTCCTTCAATTTTACTAGAGAATTTTTAGTTAGCGGCCGTAGAGGCTGTTGATTGAGAGTTGATCTTCTTGGAACTCATCTCGATGTTCTTTGATCCTTGAAGAAGATGAGATGAGGGGTAGTGATTGTCCCATTGGGCATGCCAATTTTTTTGCAACAAATTTTAAAAGTGACATAAAATAAATTACAATGACAAATAAAATATGAAGAAACATAATTTTATTGATCAAGATTGTGAGTAAAATTTTGTTTCTCCCTTGATTCTTCTCTCTTTAGATTTCGCCATAATTCGAGCGCGAGGGCCGTTAGTTGTGTAATTTTTGAACTTGGATGATTTGAACTTGATTTCCATAATTCGAGGGATGTTAGTGGCGTACTTCTCAAACTAGGATGATTTGGACATGATATTCGTAATTTGAGGGCCGTTAGTGGCGTATTTCTCAAATTAAGATGATTTAGATTTTAACTCTTTATGAATATTCATGAAATTGAAGAATATTTGAGATTTTGATCTCTTTATGAATTTTCCATGAATTTGTGATGAAATTTTGGAGATATTCAAGATGTCTTTCCAAGGGAATATAGTACCCTTTATATAGGTAGGAACTAGGGTTTAGTGTTAAGTAGCCTCCAAGAACCCTAGTTGGAACTGAACACATCTTGTAGAGTCTCAACCCAAATTGAATACGTATTGTAGAGTCCTACAAAATATCAGTGTCTACAAATGCCACTATTTCAAGGCTTGTCGGAGTGTAGACTTACTGAAACTCAAAGACGAGACTTGAAGTACTCATTCTTCTACCTTTGCGACTTTGTGGCTTTAGATTTAAGGAATTAATTTGTGAGATAATAGATGAAAGGTAGATTTGGTCCTACAGGGTGTGCCAGAATTTGTAGACAATAAAATTCAGGTCTAGAAAAACAATAATCAAGACTGGAAAATAATGCCACAATCATTTTATTGATTTCAAAGTGTGAGTGTTGCAATCTCTATGATTCCTTTAAATGCATCTTTGTAGATATATATTCAAGGGCTTTTGAGATTGATCTTGAATTTCATTGTCTTTATCTCGAGCGTTCTTAAACTTTAATGCTTAAATTCTTAAACTAGAAGCTTATAGATAAATTTATGGCCTTTGTACCACCAGCTTTTCTAGCTTCTTGCTTAGATTTTTCGGTCCCTTTTCTGAATTATGAGAACCCCTATTTATAATTTTATAATATAAGAGTTATGATAGGAACAGGATTCCCTTCGGCCAATCATATTTAAGTGACATGGCATATGAACTTTACGGAGCGGTTTTGTCATTTTTGGCAGATGTCATGATCCTATTGGCTTTTTGTTTCACTTGGCATGCCATGTCATTTGCCATGTGGCACCAAAAATGGGCCTCTATGATGAGATGAAATTGGTCTTAGCAAACTGAGCTTATCTATTGTAGCCCAAATCAATTAATTTGGAGTTTAATTAAATCCATATTTATTAAACTTAAATAATTAACTCAATAATATTAATACATAATATTTATTTGGACTAATATATTTCTCAATTTAATATAATCAAAATTATTTTTATAAATTTATATTCAATAAATTTAAATGATTACAGTTGGATGGAATAAGAAGAGATATCCCAAAATTAAGTGTACGATAGAATTATACTATATTTGATAGATGGTAAAGATTTATTTCATTGACATATCTATAACATTTATCGCATGTCGTATAAATGTTATCCTAAACTTAATTCATATATCTCGCATACTGAATTACCCCCAAATTATAAGAAAAGTTATTATGGGAGACGAAGAATTTGGGAAGGGAAAATCCAAAGAAAATCGAAAATACATGCATTATATGGCATTTCTGTGGAGTTAATTTTACTTTGTTATTGGGATAGAGATATTGATAAGTTTGATTTTGAAATTTTATATAATTTTTGGTTAGTTATACTAAATAGCCTCATATACTAAAATATGTTAGGGATAGACCATTTGTTTATAAAATCAAATATGTATCTCTTCTATTATACACCTATATTTCTAACCATATAATGTTATCATTAATTTTTCAAAATTTTATAGTCAACCATTAATATTCAAAGAAAATGTTTTCTTGAAAAATATGTTGGTTTCTAACTTATTTTCTCATGTTAAGTAGGTGAGTGGAAAATATTTTTCGAAAAACATTTTCTAGTGTATGATTGGTTAATGGAAATTTTTTTGCTAGAGAATAGAAAATACATTTTAGAAAAGTAGTTCTGACTTGAAAATCAACCCCGATAGTCGATCTGGAATCTCAACCTGACACCCGATATTAAACAAGACACCTATTCCTAACATGGGACCCAACATTTGAACCGAAACAAATCCCAGACCATGACCCGAATCAGGACACAATCCCGAGACCCAACCAACTACCTAACCCTTCTAAAGACCCAGCATTCTAACATTTATATGATCCTGGCACCATAATAAAATACCAATCCCGACCCAAAACAAAACCCTGACTCCAAACACAAACATATGACTCAAGATATATCTTTTACAATTTATTCTGACCCCAACTCGCAACTCCACCCCTGACTCAAACCTGGAACATTACCTTGACCCCAAACCCTCACACTCGACCCGACCCCGACCTCGACCCAAGAACTGAACATGACTTTTACGTAAGATCTAACCCAACTCTGACCCGACCTTGGCCCAAAACCTAACCCGACTCCGACCCAAATCTGATATGCGACCTCGATCCTGATTTGAGACCCACTACATGCACCCGACCGAAAAGCCGACTCTAACTCGAGATCCATAAATTAAACATGACCTCGACTTGAAACCCGACTCGACCGTAAGGTCCAACCAAGAATCTTTCCTAAGGCTTAACCTCTACCTTGGAACCCCATCTGACACTCGACCATGTAACCCATCCCTAACCACAACCCGAGACTCGACCTTAGAACCTGACCTGAAATCTGACCTTGAG
Organism: Solanum appendiculatum; assembly: GCA_018342035.1. Classification (NCBI taxonomy): domain Eukaryota; kingdom Viridiplantae; phylum Streptophyta; class Magnoliopsida; order Solanales; family Solanaceae; genus Solanum; species Solanum appendiculatum. The sequence goes on along the minus strand of JAGDQO010002603.1, from coordinate 142,892 downwards.
ACACGATCCCAACCTTGACCTAAGTCTAGACCCTGACCCAGAGACTTAAACCCGATCTGAATCCCGGCCTTGATATGGGACCAGAGATCCAAACATGATTCGAGACCCGACCCTGACCTCCACACCCTACTTGAGACCCTTTCTGAGACCTGAACCCAACCTTGACCCTAGCACCCAGCCCAAGACCTAACCCTAACCCAAGAACATAGATCCAACCTTTACCCATGTTCCGACCCCAACCCGAGACCTGACCATGACACTCAATAAACATATCAACCTCCAATTCTTACTCGAGATCCACTACTACATAACCACCTACGAAGGTAGCTACACTCATAGGCATATCAAAAGGCTCACTAGATAACTGCAAACACATCGAATCATATCAAAACACATATGAAGAAGTAGAACATGAATCAAACAAATAAAAAATAGGCTAATGAGAGACGTGATTTGTTATACCCCATTTTAACTAGCGTCAAATAGTATACAACATATTGGTGATCCCTAAATAATTAACTTAATGAATTGCCACCTAATTATTTTTTAAAGGTTGTATTAGGACACCTTAATATTTAACTAAGTAATGCTAAAAATAGTTCTAAATAATGGTTTACTTAACTTATCTGATTCTAGTAAAGGGTTCTAATTATTCTAAAGGAAAATGGTTAAGCATCCTTTAAGATTCGTTAAACACAATTACCAGCCAAACATAGGTTAATTAATCAAAACTAAAAATGCGGGTTAAAAGTTTAAATAATTGAGTAACCAGGTTGGAAAGTATTTTAAACTTTTGAAACACTTTTGAATTTGTAGTAAAATGTTAAAGTCTTAAGAAATAACGATTCGTCTAAACCAATTTGCTGATTTGTAATCTTTTCTTAGACAATGTAATAAATTATGACCTCTGCTCTTGGATTGACAAAATGTTCCGTTTTAAAAATATTATGAGTTTAAAACAAAACACGGGTTCTCATTTAAACTAAAAAGCTTTACGTGTTCTAAGTAATTTAATACTAACTAGACTAAGTGATTAGATTTGAACTTAATCATCTTCCACATGTTGATTATTCTTTGTAAAAAAACACTAAACATATCCAAATCAAACAAGTAGTTCACAATGTAAAGAAAGAATCAATAAGCAAATCAAGCAAATAAGTGCTAAAATATAAGTAACCGTAGGCGATTCCAAGGGAGTTCCACTTGTTTTTCTTTCAAAAATGGGTAGCCTAAAATTTAGAGATGACCTCATATGTGGGAATGACCGTGTCGAGTCCATGAGACTCTATTTTGCGAGAGTCCCTAATTGAGACTCCCTTTTTTCTCCCTTTTTTCATGCAAGTAAAGAGAGGTTAAAGAGATTAGTAAGAGAAATCGACTTTAAGCATATTTAATAAGTAAGATATAAGACCAAGTAAAGCCACATAACATATATACTATCCAAAACATAAAACATGCATATGTCAAACTGTCACGACCCATCTCTCAAGTCATGATGGAACCTACTAGAACCAAACAATAGATAATTCAGGCCGTAACCCGGAATGATATGTAATGGGTAAGATGGTAGAACTAAACAAAGTAATACTAACAACAGAAAACAATAGAAATAGGAACAAGCAAAAACTAAAAAAAATAGAAACCCTTCCAGAACCTGGAAGTCACGAGTATAGAGCAATCTAATATAGAGCAATCTAGTATGAACAAAATACATGTCCTAAAAGAAGACCACCACAAGCCGTCTAAAAGGAAATAGACTAACAAACATAGGTACAGAAGGAGAAAGGCTGATCCAGTATGCCAAGTACATCACAAAAAAGATGTAGAGTGCAGCATGATTACCAAAACAAAGGTACTTAGTAGGCATCAAAGGTGGATTGGGCAAGAAAAGTAAAAATAAGATTAAAAGAGAGAATCTAGATACACAAAAAGATCAAAGCGGGAAAAAGAAAAAAAGCACACGAGCATACTAAAAGTAAATCAAAGTATAGCTAAACTAAACTTAACTGAACCGCCATAAGTCCTGAACGTAATGTCACGACCTAAAGTACCCCCTAGACGTGACACGGTGTACAAGACATTGAGAGGCCACATACAAGCCACTTAGCATACATCATAAAAGATAATAGTAGTTAAGAGTTCAAAAGACAATTTCATATCATATGAGCTTGACAAAAGTAGCGAAAATCTAACATAGTATCAAAACCATCTAATACATCACTAGAAGAAAATTTGGGACATAACCAATACAAGTTTAAAGGTAAAATGACATGAAAATATAAACATGGCATTGTCCTCGAAGTATGAGGACTCAGATAGTCTTCTGAATCACAAGTACAACTAGCTAGCCACGAATGGAGGTAGAGGAGTCTTCACGCCCTACATTAGTGAAACAATGTAGGCAAGAGTTTGTGATAGTACATAGAATATACCAAGTATGATTACTATGCATAGAAGTTACAAAATCATGCTAAAAAGGAGATCTACTTAGGATACAATGAAAAAGCTAAATCGTAAAGTAAAATTAGTGAAAACCATGGTCAATGCAAGTAAATCACATTAGACAACAAATACATGAAAAACCTTCTAGGAAGAAACCTCAGTTCATTATGAGGGAAATTAGCCTTAAACGATATAGACCATGTGAGCTATAACATGGAATTTGGTGTCTACCTCACACTGAAAAGAGGTGTCCTTACTTGCAAAGGTAAGAACCATAACTTCTTGATTAAGGGGAGCCACTAGCTAATGTCTATCTAAGACAATCATCCTATGGTTGCATATAGTTTATGGAACATGGGTAATCACCGCTTGTCCACTCGGTGCTTAACATAAATCCCATGGAATAGTCATAATTCAAAGCTTATCTTATCATTAGTAGACATGGTTAATTGCCTCTGCTCTTATCAATCATGGAAGGCACATCAAATAGCCAATCCAAGCTAAAGTTCATTAGAATAGCTCCTTAATTCTTGATTCAAAGTTTAGTTGTGAAAACTTTTCAACCCTTTTGAATCCTTCATGTGAGAAAATCCATTCACATTCATGTTTTTAGTAAAATATGAGAAATCCTTCCTCAACATAACAACAATGACATTGATGCTTCACTCTCAAAGCAACCTTAAATAATTTATCTCAATTGCATAAAGAACATGCATATCTTCATAATTTTCATCTTTCATAGTTCAAAACTTCATCATAAGATTAAAGTATAAAAATCATAGATCATGCATGGGTTTACTGTAATTCAACTTCAAATCATCCAATTAACTCAATTCATGCATAAAAAGACTTAAATTAGTCAATAAGATCATAATTTGAAAGAACACATAAGATAGAAGAAAACCATAATTTCAATTGGAGAATTCTAACTGGTAAATTTGGGAAATTTAGGAACCCTATGGAGGAAAGGACTCCATAGGTGAAAGCCATCATACCTAGCAGTTCAATGCTCATAATCAATGGAGAATTGGTGACTTGACTTGAATCCCTACCTTTCTTCTTCAAGCTTTAGAGAGAAATATTTGGGGAAATCTTTGGAGGGATTTGGGGGAATTTGAAAAGTGATTAGAAAAGGGTAGATTTGAGGCTTAGAAGACTAAACGACTTTTTAATTACCCTCCAGGTCATTTATGTGTTAATGCCTTCTTTTTGTCGTTTAAAGCATTCCTGTAGTGACCCCAAGTAGTTTATGACTTGCTGGCACTGACTGTTCGGTCGCCTGGTCGTTCGTTTGGGTTTTATGCCTATTTTTCTATTTTGGAGCTTCTGAACCTTGAAAAGTTCATTTTGGTAATAACTTTAGGTAAACGACCTCGAATAAGAATTCTAACGGTTCCATCAGCTTCGGAGCGACCAAATTAGGCTAGGAGCATGGTTCGCCTGAGTCTCGAGGTTTCCATTGTGATTTTTGGGCCATTTAGCTCTTTATTCTTTTAAATTTTGTTTAAGGTTGACTTCGGTCAACATTCTTGCAAAATGCGCTCGGATGAAGATTCCGACAACGCAATTAGTTCTGGAATGCCAAGTTTGGTCTAGAACGACCTTTCGAGAATAACCGTGAGCTTCCGATCTCATTTTTAGTCCCTCGGTAGAAGTTGGCGAAAATGGCTCTTTGGGTGTGGGACCCACTTTTTGGAAAAATGACCTCGTATGGAAATTTTTACTACGCCATTGAGTCTGGAAAGTCGAATTTGAGGGGGTAGCATATTTTGTTTGCGTGCACGGGGTTTCAAAAGAATTTCGGGCACCCCGTCGGAGTTTTGGAATTGTCCAAAACTTAGCTGCTGCAGGTGTCAAAACTGCAGACTCCTTTACTCTCCTTGTTTATGGGATAGGCTCCACTTTCACGGAGGTGTGAGAGAGTCTACTTCGCGTTCGAGGAGGTCTGTGAGGATGGGTGTATCCTTGTGCTCTGCGTTCATGGAAGGCTCTCCACGTTCGCGGATGTCTGGAGTCCTGTGCTCCGAGTTCACCGAAGGCTCTCCGCATTCACGGAGGTCTGTTGTGTGGGAGTACTCTTGTGCTCCGCATTCGTGGAAGGTTCTCCAAGTTCCCAGAGGTCTGTGATGTGGGGGACACCTTTCTTCTCTGCGTTCGCGGAGGAGAGCGGGCCTGGCAGTTTATAAAAGGGAACCCGAGGCTTATTTGATGGGAGCTTCAAACTCCCATATCTCCCTCATTTTTCTTCGGTTTTCAGCGATTGGAAGTCCCAGGTGTTCAGATTCTCGTTGGCTTCGTGGGTTTTAGGTTGGTTTGTCCTCAAATTCCATGAATTCGAGTGAAAAGTAGGTTTTTGGCCTATTTTTTTAAGTTTTCCATTTTGTTGTTATTGGCTGTTAGGAGTAGATCCAAGCCTTGATGGGCAGTCCATTTTGGGATTCAAGTTCACGGAAGGATTTAGGACCTTTTCACGGAGTCAACTCCGGAAAATTCCGAGCGGGTCCCACTTTGCCTGATTTGACTCAAAAATTGGTCTGTCTCCGATTTTGTTGATTTTAGTGGCCAAACGACCGTATTGACGTTGTGATTCTATTTTTGATAGCGTGGCAGCAGTCTGAGGCTGGTTGGAAGAGGAAATCTCTGGTTGGGTGACTTGGAGGACTTGTGATTGGCTTTTTGGTAAGTTACGGCTTCCCTTGTTTCGAGATTGAACTTGAATGTGTAAATGCTGATTGATATTTGTGAATCTAGGGTGGCTAGCTAGTATTGTTTTCCTGCTTATCTAATTTCCTATTTATAGTTGACTGTTGGGTTGTTATGGGCTAGTATCATGCTGTAGAATGAGTTGTTGACTTGGATTGTTTGTATTTGTGTTGGGGACTATCTCTTTGGTGGTTATCTGTTGATTCATGATTGGGTTTGGGTCTTTGGATTCTGTGCTGGGTTGATTATTGTGATTTCAGGCTTAGAATAGGTTAAGGTAGTATTGCCTTTGTCCTATGCAGCTGTTGACTTGAGTATTTATCTGAGGGCGATTTGGATGGACTATATCTTTGTAGACTTGTATAGCAGAGTTGGGTCTGAAGTATGAGCCTTAGTTTAGGCGATTTCATAGCGTTCAGACCTTCCTATTCTTTCCGCTGTATGTTTGCGATGGTGGGATGCTACCGAAAGAGGTTGTGTTTGCATCGAATGACGGCTGGGTTGTGCTAGGCTGGGAGCCTTCGATTCTTATCGTTTTGGGGCGGCGGCCCGTGATGTTTAGTCTTGCGTTTTATTGTTCGTGGTGGCTTTATTTGGTTTGAAGTTGTTAGCTTCAGTACGAGACAGATGTTAAGCGGTTCACATCCGATATTTTCGGTGCTAGGTTTTCTTGGATAGGCTACCAGCTCCGGTCTATAGCTGACGTTATACGAATGCCGCCCGTTATTCCCAGTGCGAGTTCGTGGAGCGTAGGCTACTAGTCCCAGGCCGCAGTTGACGTTTCTCGATTGGAACTGGTATTTGCAGTGCTAGACTGTTGAGCGTAGACTGATGAGCTCCAGTCCGAGGCTGATGTTACACGGTTATAGTCTTGTATTTCCAACGTGAGATAGTAGAGCGAGAGATATTATTTTTGGTCTGAGACTGACATTACCCGGTTAAAGTCCATTATTTCCAGCTCGTGACTTATGATTGGGCTAGGCCCAGAAATTGTTCTAGCTTGAGGCAGACGTTTTTTGTTAGAGTCTGGTATTTCCAGCTCGTGACTGATGATTGGGCTGGGCCGAGATATTCTTCCAGCTCGAAGTTGATGTTTTCGGTTAGAGTGCGGTATTTCCAATTTGTGATTGATGATTGGGCAGGGCCCAAATATTGTTCCAGCTCAAGGCTGACATTTCAGATTAGAGTTTGGTACTTCCAGCTTATGACTGATGATTGGGCGTGGCCCAGATATTGTTCCATCTCGAGGCTAATGTTTCTGGTTAGAGCTCGGTATTTCCAGCTTGTGACTGATTATTGCGTGGGTCCTAGATATTGTTCCAGCTCGAGGCTGACGTTTACAGTTAGAGTCTGATATTTCCAGCTCGTGACTGATGATTGGGCGGGGCGCAGGTATTGTTCCAGCTCGAGGCTGATGTTTTCGGTTAGAGTCCGTTATTTCCAACTCGTGACTGATGATTGGGTGGGCTCCAGAAATTTGTCCAGCTCGAGGCTGAATTTTCCGATTAGAGTTCGGTATTTCCAGCTCGTGACTGAGGATTGGGCAGGTCCCAAATATTGTTCCAGCTCGAGGCTAACGATTCAGGTTAGAGTCCAGTATTTCCAGCTCGTGACTGATTATTAGGCGGGGCCCAGATATTTTTCCAGCTCAAGGCTGACATTTTCTGTTAGAGTCCAGCATTTCCAGCTCATGACTGATGATTGGGCGGGGCCCTATATTGTTCCAGCAAGAGGCTAACATTTCTGGTTAGAGTCCGGTATTTCCAGCTCGTGACAGAGTCTTGGGCGGGGCCCAGATATTGTTCCAGCTCGAGGCTGACATTTTCGGTTTGAGTCTTGTATTTCTAGTTCGTGACTGATGATTGGGCGGGCCCCAAATATTGTTCCAGCTAGAGGCTGACGTTTTCGGTTAGAGTCTGGTATTTGCAGCTCATGACTGATGATTGGGCGGGGCCAAGATATTGTTCCAGCTCGATACTGATGTTACCCGATTAGAGTCTGATATGTCCAGTTCGTGACTGATGAATGGGCGGAGCCCAGGTATTATATTGTTGGGTCCGGGACCCATAGGTGGTATGGCTTCTGTTGATGGATCTCCTTTCGTTCTGTAGTATAGATCTTGTGTGTCCCTGTCGGGCTTATGGGGGTCCATTCGGGTTTTACTTAAACTTGTGGACGAGTGTGCCCAGCGGGTCTTATAGGGGGCTCAGCTGGGTTTAGTTAGCTATCATCAGTTTACTTTCCACTTGTTCTGTTTCCGTTCTGTTGATCTATGTTTCATCAGCTTAGCTAGTGGATCCACGTATGCTAAATAAGCCCTTTGAATCCTAAAATCTACCCTTTCCAATCAATTTACAAGAATTCCCCAAATGCTTCCCTCTCAAATATTTCTCTCTCTAAAAGTTAAAAGAAGAAGAAGAAGAAGAGGGCAAGCAAGGGTTTGAGAAATCAAATTTTTCTTCATCAATTTCCTAAGCAATTAAGACCCCAAGGTATTATAGTGTTCATCCATGGAGCCCTTTCCTCCATGCAATCCCTAAAATCTCCAATTTTCAAGTAAGAAGTTCTTAATTGAATTAGGGGTTTTCTTCCATGTCATGGGTTCTTTGCAATGTTGATTTAATTGATTGTTTTACGAACTATGAAACATGGATTTAGTTGAATTTCATGAATTTAGATGAATCCCCATGAGCCCATGCCAATTCCCCTAATTTCAAAATATATGCTTTGTGGATGGGTTGAATTATAAAGTGATGAATGTTATGAAATCTCTATGAATCCATGGATGAATTATGATTTCTAAGTTAAGGCCTTCATGATGAGATTTTGAATGAACTAAGGATGGTTTTATGGAAGTAAGCACGTTCAATGAAAAACTATGATTTTCCTTCAAAATGTGGGTTCCTTCAATTATGGAAAGATTGCCTTGTTTATGATTTTCTAACCATGAGTTTGCATTGAATTGCCTGATTTAACAGGAATTCTCATGAACCCATATGAACTCTATGATTTGTAAGTTATGAGCATGATGAACTATGTAAAGATGATGTTTTTGAAATCACGCATGTCTCTTATGAAGCTAATGATGAATTAAGGGTGCTTTGAGATTGAAGTACCAAAGTTATGATATGTTGATGTTGTTGTTGAGTTGTGAAAGGAATTCTCATATATTGCTCAACCTATGAATGTGGAAGCTTTTCTCACCTGTAATGATTCATAACATGTTGAAAGAGTTGCTAAACTAAACTTGAATCAATGATTAAGAAGCTATTCTAATGAAGGGACAAGAGGTGATCACCCATGTTCCCTATTGTGGACAAAAGGTGACGACCCATGTGTACTTATGATAATTGAACTATGTCTAATCCGTGTGAACTATGCGTAGCACTAAGTTGACAAGTGGCGATTACCCATGTCCCATAAACTATGTGCCACCATAGGATGATGGTCTATGATAGACACTTGCTAGTGGATCCACGTAAGCTACATGATAAGAAAAAGGTCCTACCTTGGTAATAGGATGGCCCTATCGGTGTTGAGTTATACACCGGATTCCATGTTGATGGCTTACATGAACTTATATTTCGGTTAAGGCTACTTCCCACAACAATAAACTAAAGTGTTTTTATGATGTTCTTCAAGTAAATTAAAGATGTTTAGCTTGCTATGACCCTTGTTTACGTTTTAAGCTTCTTAACCTTTATCATGTTTTAAGCTTGGTCATTTCATGTTATGAAATTGTCCCGTTTTAGCATGTTTTCAAGGATTTTGTGCATTGCTATAATCCTTGGTACTTGATTGTACTAACGCATACTCTTGCTTTCATTTACTTGTTAATGTTGGTTCTTGTGATTCTCCATCTATTAGTGGTTAGAGCTTAGAAGAAGATTGTTGAAGACTTGGTGAGTCCTCATCCATTCGAGGACATAGCCTTGTTGATCTTAGTTTTATGTTCTTCCATTTTTTGCATTGTATTGGGTTACGTCCCAAACTTTATTACTCTTTCTATTGTTAGATTGACTTTGAGACATGAGATGTAGACTTATGCTATTTTCTTAAAAGCTTCGATATAACATTGTCTTTTGAACTCTTAATTCTCTATAAACTTGTATGTATGTATGCTAAGTGGCTTATATGAGCCCTTTCAGGGTCTTATACACCAGGTCACGTCTAGAGGGTACCTTCGGTCTTGAGAAATTAGTTATTCAAAACAAAAGGTTTTAGAAGGATCCTAGGATGTCTCATAAGCTGCATCGGGTAGAGTCTTGTTCATAAATGTGAAGCGTGTCACATTTATGAATGAGTGTCTATAAGATGTTTAAGAAACTTAAATTCTTTCATTACTCCTAAGTCATGCCATAGAGTTTATTTCTACATGTCTCTCTCCTAATCCCTATCCTATGCGTTTCAGTATATGGCTACCCGAAGAGATTATGCTAGAAGGAATGCGGGAGAGAATATAGAATAACAAGCTCCTCCTCAAGTTTTGGCTGACCGTTTGGGAAAACAAGTGTCTAATGCAGAGTTTAGCGCTGCTTTCCAACTGTTGGCTCAATCCGTGATGGCTCAAGCCAATAGAGAGGCTATGGCTCCCGTGAACCCAAATGTGGGTACGGTGGCATCTTGGGTGTGGGACTTCACAAGAATGAACCCTCTGGAATTTCATGATTCTAAGGTGGAGGAAGATCCACAAGAATTCATTGATGAAGTGTACAAGGTGCAAATGATTATGGGTGTGATGCCGGAGGAAAAGGCGGAGTTGGCCACCTATCAACTTAAGGGTGTTGCTCAAGTTTAGTTCAACCATTGGAAGAGTGAGAGGGCGGATGATGCGGGTGTTCTTGATTGGGAGAAATTCAAGGTTGCTTTTCTTGATAGCTTCTTTCCCCTTGAGATGAGGGAGGCAAGGGTACTTGAGTTTATCAACCTCAGTCAAGGAAGCATGATTGCGAAAGAGTATGCTTCGAAGTTCCCACAATTGTCTCGATATGCTCCTTCCATGGTTGCCGATACTAGGGCGAGAATGAGTAAGTTTGTTTCGAGAGTGTTCAAAATGGTGGTCAAGGAATGTCATACCGCTATGCTTATCCATGATATGGATATTTCTCATCTTATGGTTCACGCTCAACAACTGCAAGAGGAAAAGCTTAAGGAAATGTCTAGAGAGGAAAAGAAGGCTAAGACCGGTGATGGTAATTTCTCACACTCAATGTCTGAAGGACATGGTCATTCTAGATTCAGACAAAGGTTTTCCGGTCAAGGTTTCTCCAATACTCCTCCTAAATCCAACAAGGATAGGGTGTCCAACCCTAAGCATCATAGAGGAAACGGTGGTGGTTTTTTATCGACTACTTGTGTTATGTCTGGGAAGAAGCATGAGGGTAAATTTCTAGCTAGTTCTAATACATGCTTTGGTTGTGGCAAGATCGATCTCAAGATAAGGATTTTCCCTTAGTGGCTAAAAATAAAGGGGATAACCGTCGACGAACTCAACCTCATATTCCATCGAGTTCTAGTGGAAATTAAAAGCAAAACCGATTCTATGCACTTCAAGCTCGCCATGAGCAAGAGGGTTCTCCCGATGTGGTTACCGGTATGTTGAAAGTCTTTCACTTCAATGTTTATGCTTTGCTTGATCCCGGTGCTACTTTGTCTTTCGTGATGCCATATGTGGCTATGAGGTTTGATGTTGTTCCGGATATGTTGTTAGATCCTTTTCATGTTTATACTCCGATTGGTGAATCCATTCTGGCTAAGAGAGTCTATAAAAATTGCCTCGTGTTTTTATCTTATAGAGTCACTCATGTTGATCTTGTATAAATAAAAATGTTAGATTTTGATATCATACTTGGGATAGAGTGGTTGCATTCTTGTTATGCTTCTATTGATTGTAGGACCCGAATGGTAAAGTTTTAATTCCCAAGTGAGCCTATCCTAGAATGGAAGAAAGGAAACTCTATGCCTAAAGGTCAATTTGTGTCATGTCTTAAAGCTAGGAAGATTATTTCTAAGTGTTGCATATACCATCTTTTTAGGGTGATGGATGTGGATTCCGAAATCCCTACTCTTGTGTCGGTCTCCGTTGTTAATGTGTTTCCAGAAGTGTTTCGCGATGATTTACCCGGTATTCCTCCCGAAAGGGAAATAGACTTCGATATTGACCTTCTCCCGGATACACAGCCTATCTCTATTCCTCCTTATAAAATGGCTCTGACGAAACCTATGGAATTAAAAGAGCAATTTAAAGACTTGTTGGATAAGGGCTTCATCCGACCAAGTACTTCTCCATGTGGTGTTCCGGTCTTGTTTGTAAGAAAGAAAGATGGTTTACTTCTTATGTGCATTGACTACCGCCAATTGAACAAGGTTACCATTAAGAATAAGTATCCTCTTCCAAACATAGATGACTTGTTTGATCAACTTCAAGGGGCTAGTTACTTCTCTAAGATCGACTTTCGTTCGGGTTATCACCAATTGAGAGTGAAGGAAGATGGTATTGTGAAAACGGCTTTCCTAACTTGATATGGACATTATGAATTCCTAGTGATGTCGTTTGGGTTGACAAATGCTCCTGCCGCGTTTATTGACTTGATGAATTAGATGTTTAGACAATATCTTGACATGTTTGTGATTGTGTTCATAGATGATATTTTGATTTACTCAAGGAATGAATGTGAACATGCTGATCACTTGAGGATTGTATTGCAAGTCCTCAAGGACCAACAACTCTTTGCAAAGTTTAGTAAATGTGAGTTTTAGCTAAGGTCTGTGGCTTTTATTAGTCACATTGTCTCCGATAAGGGTATTGAGGTACATCCTAAGAAGACGGATGCGGTTAGAAATTGGCCTAGACCTCTATCACCTTCAGATATTCGTAGTTTCTTTGGTTTGGCCGGTTATTATAGGAGGTTTGTTGAAAGGTTTTCTTCGATTTCTTCCCATTTGACGGCTTTGACTCAGAAGAAGGTTAAGTTCACTTGGTTCAAAGCATGCGAGAAGAGTTTTCAAGAATTGAAAGATAGACTTACTTCGGCACCGATATTGACTTTGCCGGAAGGGTCCGATGGTTTTGTGGTTTATTGTGAGGCATTGAGAATTGGGCTAGGATGTATTCTTATGCAAAATGGAAAATCCATTGCTTATGCCTCAAGGCAACTCAAAGTACATGAAAAGAACTATCCTACTCATGATTTAGAATTAGTGGCTGTAGTGTTTTCTTTAAAGAATTGGAGGCATTATTTGTATGGTGTACATGTTGACATCTTCCCCGACCATAAAAGTTTTAAATATGTGTTTAAACAAAAAGATCTAAATCTTCGCCAAAGGAGGTGGCTTGAGTTGTTAAAAGACTATGACATGAGTGTCCTCTATCTCCCTAGCAAGGCAAATGTGGTGGCAAATGCTCTTAGTTGGTTATCTATTGGTAGTGTTGCTCATGTTGAGGATGGTAAGAAAGAGTTTCTTTGCGATGGTCATAGATATGCCTGATTGGGTGTTCGGTTGGTTGATTCCATTAAAGGTGGAGTTATGGTTCACAATGGTTCAGAATCGTCTTTTGTGAATTATGTAAAGGCTAAACAAGATCTTGATCCTAATTAGAGCTGAAGGAAGTGGTGCTCAAATGTCCGTTGAGGCTTTATCCCAATGGGGAGATGGTGTGCATCAATATCAAGGTCGTTTGTGTGTTCCCGATGTCGATGACTTAAGAAGACAATTTTTATCGGAAGCCTGTAGTTCTCGATATTCCATTCACCCAAGAGCTACTAAGATGTACCGTAATTTGCGAGAGGTCTATTGGTTGAATGGGATGAAGAAGGATATTTCAGAGTTTGTGGCTAAATGTCCTAATTGTAAACAAGTGAATGTTGAGCACCAAAAGCCGGGAGGTTTGACCCAAGACATTAATATTCCTACCTGGAAGTGGGAAGATATGAATATGAACTTTATTGTTTGTTTACCATGCACCAGGCGACAATATGATTCGATTTGGGTTATTATGGATTGTATAATGAAATCAGCCCATTTCATTCCCGTAAAAGTTTCTTATTCGGCGGAGGATTATGCTAAGTTGTACTTGAGTGAAATTGTTAGGTTGCATGGGGTTCTTTTATCCATTATCTCTTATCGTGGTGCCCAATTAACTTCTCAATTTTAGAGATCTTTCCAAAAGGGTCTTGGTACTCGTGTCAAGCGTAGTACGACCTTTGATCCTTAAATCGATGGGCAAGCAGAGCGTACTATCAAAACTTTGGAAGATATGTTGAGGGCTTGTGTAATTGATTTCAAGGGTAAATGGGATGATCATTTGCCTTTGATTGAGTTTGCTTATAATAAGAGCTACCTTTCTAGTATTGGCATGTCTCCGTTTGAGGCACTCTATGGAAGGAGATGTAGATCTCCCATAGGTTAGTTCGAAGTTGGTGAAGTCGCTTTGATAGGTCCCGAATTGGTGCAGGAGGCTGTGGAGAAAGTTTGTCTTATTAGAGAAAGATTGGAAACGCCTCAGTCAACAAAAGTCCTATGCCGATGTTACAAGGAGAGATTTAGAATTTGATATTGATGATTGGGTTTACTTGAAAATTTCACCCATGAAGGGTGTAATGAAATTCAGGAAGAAAGGGAAGCTTAGTCCCCGTTATGTAGGACCATATCAAATTTTTAGACGTTATGGTAAGGTTGCCTATGAACTTGATTTGCCTAATTAATTGGCAACAGTGCATCCGATTTTCCATGTCTCATTGTTGATGAAATGTGTCGGTGATCCGACGTTTATACTGCCATTGGAGAATCTTGGCATAAAGGATAGTCTTTCCTATGAAGAAGTTCTAGTTCAGATCTTAGACCGGGAAGTCAAAAAGTTAAGAATAAAGAAGTTTTTTCCATGAAAGTTCTTTGGAGGAATCAATTAGTTGAGGGTGCTACTTGGGAGGCCGAGGCCGAGGCCGATATGATGTCTCGATATCCTCATCTATTTCCCTCCGATCCTACTGTAGCTTGAGGTATCTAGTTCCTCATGGTTCATTCTTTTGGTCACATTTGTCTTAGATATTCCCATGATTCCTCATTTATGCATATTCATGAAGAGACTAGATTTTGAGAAAAATGAATTGACTTGATTGATTTCGCTATGATTATGTGCATTTGAGTATGAGTTTCATAAAGTCTTCATGAAATGATGTGTTGAATCTGCTTTAGCTTGGAGTTGGTGTTTTCCTCGTCTAATATGTGCATTTATGTGATTGCATTCTACGTTGGGTTGTTTGTTCTTCTTACCCTCTTTCTGATGTCTAAATTCTCACTCAAGGACGAATGTTCCCAAGGGAGAGATATTGTAACACCTCGGATTCGTGAAAGAAAGAATATCAGCTTTCTTGAAATTTCTGGTGCCAGTACCAACAGAACCACCTACGGTCCGTGGACTAACCTACGGACCGTAGTTTAGGCCCGTGGTTGGTTAGTCCAGGTTCCTTAAAATGTAAGCCTCAATACTTGTTACACGGCATGCCAGGACGGATCGTCGATGCGTGTATGAGCCGTAGATAGGTCCCGTAGGTGGGACCCATACTTGGTGAAAACTTCAGGGCCGTAAGTAAGACTTACGGTGACCATGTATGGATCATAGGTCAAACCACAGACCGTACATGGTGACCCGTCATTGGGGGTCCAAGTCTGAAAATTCTCTAGATCTATCTACGGTGGAACAGGACGGTCCATAGGTTGACTTACGGACCGTAGGTGCAACTGTAGATGGGGCCTGACGGTTATTTTTAAAAGGGGTCTTTTGTTCTTTTTACACAATGACTTATTTACTTACATAAGTCAGTTCCCTCCAATTCCTAACACTATATAAGCCCTTCTAATCCTAAAATATACCCTTTCCAATCACTGTACAAAAATTCTCCAAATTCTCCCCTCTCAAATATATCTCTCTCTAGAAGTTAGGAGAAGAAGAGGAAGAAGAGGGAAAGCTAGGGTTAGAGAAATCAAGCTTTTCTTCATCAATTGCCTAAGAAATTAAGAGACAAGGTATGATAGTGTTCATCCATGGAGGCCTTTCCTCCATGCAATCCCTAAAATCTCCAATTTTCAAGTTAGAAGTTCTTAATTGAATTAGGGGTTTTCTTCCATGTCATGGGTTCTTTGCAATGTTGATTTAATTGATTGTTTTATGAACTATGAAGCATGAATTGAGTTGAATTTCATGAATTTTGATGAATCCCCATGAACTCTTGTGAATTCCCCCACTTTTGAAATTTCTGCTTTGTGGGTGAGTTGAATTATAAAGTGATGAATGTTATGAAATCTCTATGAATCCATGCATAAAGTATGATTTCTAAGTTAAGGTCTTTATGATGATATTATGAATGACTAAGGATTGTTTTATGGAAGTAATCATGTTCAATCAAAAAGTATGATTTTCCTTCAAAATGTGGGTTCCTTCAATTATGGAAAGATTGCCTTGTTTATGATTTTCTAACCATGAGTTTGCATTGAATTGCCTGATTTAAGAGGAATTCTCATGAACCCATATGAACTCTATGATTTGTAAGTTATGAGAATGATGAACTATGTAAAGATGATGTTTTTGAAATCACGCATGTCTCTTATGAAGCTAATGATGAATTAAGGGTGCTTTGAGATTGAAGTACCAAAGTTATGATATGTTGATGTTGTTGTTGAGTTGTGAAAGGAATTCTCATATATTACTCAACCTATGAATGTGGAAGGTTTTATCACATGTAATGATTCACAACTTGTTGAAAGGGTTGCTCAACTAAACTTGAATCAATGATTAAGGACCTATTCTAAAGAAGGGACAAGAGGCGATCACCCGTGTTCCCTATTGTAGACAAGAGGCGACTACCCATGTCTACTTATAATAATTGAACTATTTCTAATCCGTCGGTATTATTCTTAGCACTGAGTGGACAAGTAGCGATTACCCATGTCCCATAAACTATGTGTCACCATAAGATGATGGTCTATGATAGAAACTAGCTAGTGGATCCACATAAGCTATACGATAAGAAAAGGGCCCTACCATGGCAAGTAGGATGGCCCTATCGGTGTGGGGTTATACACCGGATTCCATGTTGATGGCTCACATGGTCTTATATGTCGGTTAAAGTTACTTCCCACAACAATAAACTAAAATGTTTTTATGATGTTCTTCAAGTAAAGTAAATATTTTAAGCTTGCTATAACCATGGTTTATGTTTTATGCTTCTAAACCTTTATCATGTTTTAAGCTTTGTCATTGCATGTTATGAAAATGTCCCATTTTAGCATGTTTTAAAGGATTTTGTGCATTGCTATCATACTTGGTACTTGATTGTACTAATGCATATTCTTGCCTACATTGACTTGTTAATGTAGGGTACGGTGATTCTCCATCTATTCGTGGCTAGAGCTTCGTAGAAGATTGTTGAAGGCTAGGTGAGTCCTCATCCATTCGAGGACATACCCTAGTTTTTGTCACGACCCAAGGTACCCCCTAGACGTGACATGGCGTACAAGTCCCCAAAAGGACTTTTACAAGACACTTAGCATACATACATAAAAGATCATAGAGATTTAAGAGTTCAAAAAACAATGTCATATCAAAGCTTTTAAGAAAATAACGGAAGTCTACATCACATGTCTCAAAGCCAATCTAACATAAGAATGAGAAATAAAATCTGAGACGTAACCCAATACAATGTCAAAATGAAAGAATATAGAAGTAAGAACAACAAGGCTATGTCCTCGAATGTATGAGGACTCACCAACTCTTCCAAAAACCTTCTACTAAGCTCTAGCCACGAATAGATGGAGAATCGCCAAGCCCTACATTATGAGACAATGTAGGTAAAATGTATGCGTTAGTACAGAAATGTACTAAGTATGGTAGCAATGCACCAAAACATATAAACATGCTAAAATGGGACATTTTCTTAAACATGCAATGACCAAGCTAAAACATGAAGATAAGGTTAGCAACACAAATCATATGCCATGGTCAAAGCAAGCTAAACATCTTTACATCACTTGAGAAAATATCTTAAAGACACTTTAATTCTTTGTTTGTGGGAAGTAGCCTTAACCGACATGTAAGACCATGTGAGCTATCAACATGGAATCCGGTGACTAACCCCACACCGATAGGGTTATCCTACTTCCAAAGGTAGGACCCTTTACTTAACATATAACTTACATAGATCCACTAGTTAGTGTCTATCATATACCATCATCCTAAGGTGGCACATAGTTTATGGGACATGGGTAATCGCCACTTGTCCACTCGGTGCTAAGCATAATTCCCATGGATTAAACATAGTTCATTTATCATAAGTAGACATGGTTTATCACCTATTTTCTACATTATTGAACATGGGTGATCACCTCTTTTCCCTTCATTAGAATAACTCCTTAATCATCAATTCAAGTTTAGTTGAGCAAGCGTTTCAAAAAGTTAAGAATCATTACTTGTGATCAAACCTTTCACATTCATGGGTTGAGTAATATATGAGATTTCCTTTAACAACTCAACAACAACATCAACAAATCATAAACTTTGATGCTTCAATCTCAAAGCACCCTTAAATCATCATTTGCTTCATTGGAGACATGCATGATTTCAATAACTTCATCTTTACACGGTTCATCATGCTTATAACTTACAAATCATAGATTTCACATGGATTCATAAGAATTCATCTTAAATCATGCAATTAAATGCAAACTCATGCTTAGAAAACCGCAAACAATGCAATTTGTCCTTATTTGAAGGAAGCCACATAATAGAGGAAAAATCATAATTTTTTATTGAACATGCTCACTTTCATAAAACCATCCTTAGGTCATTCATAATCGTATCATGAAATTCTTAGCATAGAAATCATAATTCATGCATGGATTCATAGAGATTTCATATAATTCATCACATTATAATTCAACCCACCAACAAAGCATAGGTTTTTAAAATGGGGGAATTGACATGGACTCATGGGGATTCATCTCAATTCAGGAAATTCAACTCAATTCATGCTCCATAGTTCATAAAACGATCAATTAAACCAACATTTAAAAGAACCCATGACATAGAAGAAAACCCTTACTTCAATTGGGAATTTCTAACTTGAAAATTGGAGATTTTAGAGATTTCATGGAGGAAAGGGCTCCATGGATGAAGACTATAATACTTTAGACTAAAAATTCCTTATGCGATTGATGTAGAAAAGCTTGATTTACTGAACCCTAGCTTGCCCTCTTTTTCTTCTTCTAACTTCTAGAGAGAGAAATTTTTGAGAGAGGAGAGTTTTGGGAATGGTTGAGAATCGGTAAAATTAGGCTCAAAAGGTTTATGTAGGGTATGGGTTAAAGGCAAAACTGACTTATATTAAGAATCAAACTTTTAGGGAAAAGACCAAAAAGCCCTTCTAATATAACTGTCGGACCCCTATCTACGGTTGGACCTACGGTCCGTAAGTCGACTTACGGACCATCCTGTCCTTCTGTAGATAGATTCAAAGAATGTCAACCTTGGACCCTGCAGTGACGGACCCAACGTACGGTTCAAGGGTCAAACTATGGCCCGTAAATGGCCACCGTAGGTCAAATCCTTTGCCCTGAAATATCAACTTAGTATCGGTCTCACCTATGAATCTACCTACGACTCGTACCTAGATCGACGGTCCATCCTAGCAAGCCGTATAAATGTAATGATGCTTTCACATTTTAAGGAACCTGGACTAGCCACCAACGGGACTGACCTACTGTCCGTAGGTCAATCCATGGGCCGTAGGTGGCTCTATTGGTACTGGCACCAGCAAATTCTAGAAAAACTAAAGTTCTTTCCTTTACGAATCTGAGGTGTTACATGTTATGCCTCTACTGATTGTACGACCCGAGTGGTCAACTTTCAATTTCCAAATGAGCCTATCCTAGAGTGGAAAGAGGGAAATTGCATTCTTAAGAGTCGACTTGTTTCTTGTCTTAAAGCTAAGAGGATGATTCTAAGGGTTGCATATATCATCTTTTTTGGGTTAGGGACATGGATTCCAAAAAACCTATCTTTGAGTCGGTCCCCATTGTGAATGAGTTTTCAGAAGTGTTTCCTGATGATCTACCCAGTGTTCCTCCCGAATGGGAAATAGATTTTTGTATTGACCTTATCCCAGATACAGAACCTATCTCTATTCCTCCTTACCGAATGGCTCCGGCAGAACATAAGGAACTGGAGGGGAAATTGAAGGACTTACTGGATAAGGGCTTCATCCAGCCGAGTATCTCTCCATGGGGTGCTCCGGTTCTATTTGTTCGAAAGAAGGATAGGTCGCTTCACATGTGAATTGATTATAAACGATTGAATAAGATTACTATTAAGAACAAGTATCTTCTTCCAAGAATAGATGATTTGTTTGACCAACTTCAGGGAGCGAGTTCTTTTTCAAAGATTGACCTTCGGTCGGGCTATCACAAATAGAGGCTGAAGGAAGATGAAATTTCGAAGACATCCTTTCGGACTAGATATGGCCATTATGAATTCTTACTAATGTCTTTTGAATTGACCAATGCCCTGGCTGCATTTATGGACTTGAAGATAGGATGTTTAGACAGTACCGAGATATGTTCGTGATTGGGTTCATCGATGACATTTCAATTTACTCAAGAAGTGAGGATGAGCATATCACTCATTTTAGGATTTTGTTGCAAGTTTTGAAGGAGCAACAACTCTTTGCAAAGTTTAGTAAATGTGAACTTTGGTTGAGGTCCATGGCTTTTCTTGGTCATATTATTTCCGGTAAGGGTATTGAGGTAGATACTAAGAAGATGGATGTGGTTAAGAATTGGCCTAGACCTGTATCCCCTAAAGATATTCGAAGTTTCTTGCGTTTTGCTGGTTAATATAGAATGTTTGTTCAGCGGTTCTCTTCCATTTTCTCCCTATTGACGGCATTGACACAAAAGAGAGTTAAGTTTGTATGGTCTGAAAGGTGAAAGTAGAGCTTCCAAGAATTGAAGGATAGGCTTACTTCCTCTCTAAATTGACCCTACCAGAAGGATCCAATGGATTTGTGGTTTATTGAGATGCCTCATGAATTGGGTTGGGATTTGTTCTTATGCATAATGGGAAGGTTATCGCTTATATTTCAAGGCAACTTAAGGTTCATGAAAAGAACTATCCTACCCATTACATAGAACTAGCAGTGGTTGTGTTTGCCCTAATGATTTGGAGGCATTACTTGTATGGTGTCCATGCCGATGTCTTCACAAACCATAATAGTTTACAATTTGTGTTACAGAAAAAGAATTTGAATCTTCACCAAAGGAGGTGGCTTGAGTTGCTAAAGGACTATGACATGAGTGTCCTCTATCACCCCGGCAAGGCGAATGTGGTGGCGGATGTCCTTTGGCAGTTATCCATGGGTAGTGTTGCTCTAGTTGAGGATTATAAGAAGGAATTAGTTCGATATGTTCATAGATTGGCCCAATTGGGCATTCGGTTGATTCATTCCAATAAAAAAGGTATTGTTGTTCATAATGGTTCAAAATCGTCCTTAGTGTCGGATGTGAAAGAAAAGCAAGGTCTTGATCTAGTTTTGACGGAATTGAGGTAAACATTGCTTAAGAAGTCCGTTGAGGTTTTCTCCCAATGGGTAGATTGTGTACTCCGATATAAAGTTCGTTTGTGCGTTCCAAATGTTTATCATTTGAGGGAACAAATTTTATTGAAAACCCATAGTTCCCAATATTCCATTCACTCGGGAACCACCAAGATGTACTGTGACTTTCGGGTTGTTTATTGGTGGAATGCGATGAAGAAGGACATTGCGGAATTTGTGGCTAAGTGTCCTAATTATCAACAAGTGAAAGTCTTGCACCAAAAGCCAGGAGGTTTGTCTAAAGATATTAGTATTCCTACTTGGAAGTTGGAAGATTTGAATATGGACTTCATTGTTGGTTCACCACACACACAATGACATCATGACTCGATTTGGGTTTTTATGGATCGTATGACAAAATCAGCTCATATCATTCCTGTCATGGTTTCCTATTCGGCAGAAGATTATGCTAGGTTGTACCTAAGGGAGATGGTTAGGTTGCATGGAGTGCCCCTGTCCATAATATCCGATCGTGGCACACAATTCACTTCTCAATTTGGAAATCTTTCAAAGAGGGCCTTGGTAGCCGTGTTAAGCTTATCACGACCTTCCATCCTCAAATCGATGGGCAAGCGGAGCATACGATCCAAACATTGGAAGATATGTTGAGAGCCTTTGTGATTGATTTCAAGGGTAATTGGGATGATCATTTGCCTTTGATTGAGTTTTCTTATAATAATATCTATCATTCCAGTATTGACATGGCTCCATTTGAGGATCTTTATGGTAGGAGGTATAGATCTCCTATAGGTTGGTTTGAAGTTGGTGAAGTTTCTTTGATAGGTCCCGAATTGGTTCATGAGGCTATGGATAAAGTTCGTCTTATTAGAGAAAGGTTAAAAATGGCTCCAACTTGGAAAAAGTCCTATGCCGATGTTAGAAGGAGAGATCTAGAATTTGATGTTATTGTTTAGGTCTACTTGAAAATTTCACCCATGAAGGGTGTAATGAAGTTTGAAAAGAAAGGGAAGCTTAGTCCCCGTTAAGTGGTCCTATGTCAAATTTTGAGGAAAATTTGCAAGGTTGCGTATGAACTTGACTTGCCCAATGATTTAGCATCGATTCATTCGGTTTCCATGTCTCCTTATTGAACTAGTGTGTTGGTGATCCGGCATCTATAGTGCCATTGGAGAGTCTTGGCCTAAAGGGGAGTCTTTCTTACAAAGAGGTTTCGGTTGAGATTTTAGACCGGCAAGTTCGGAAGTTGAGAAATAAAGAAGTTGCTTCCGTTAAGGTTCTTTGGAGGAATCAATTAGTTGTGGGTGCTCATTGGGAGGCCGAGGCAAATATGGTGTTCTATTATCCTCGTATTTTTCCCTCCAGTCCTACTCTATCTTGAGGTATTTAGTTCCTCATGGTTCACTTTTTTGGTCTCATGTGTATTAAATTTTCTAATGATTCCTCATTTATGAATGTTCATGAAAAAGTTTGATTTTGAGAAAATGAGTTAACTTGATTGACTTCTTCATGTTTATGTGCATTTGAGTATATGTTGCATATAGACCTTATGATATGATGTTTTGAACATGCTTTAGCTTGGAGTTGATGTTTTCTCCTCGGATATGTGCATTTATGTGATTGCATTCGTGTTGGGCTATTAGGTTTAGTTCCTATATTTCTTATGATTTCTTGATTCTCATTCGAGGACAAATGTCCACAAGGGGGAGATATTGTAACACCACAGATTCAAAAAGGAAGGAAAACTTTTGGTTTTCACGCCTGGTGCCAGTACTAACAGAAGCCATCTATGGATCGTAGGCCGACTTACGGGCTGTAGATAGGAACCGTAGATGGAAAATTGATTTTCATTAAAATGTCAAGTTTTAGGATCCTTTCTATCACTCAAAAGGACAGTCTATTATTGTTTCTATGGACCGTAGGTAGGTCTAGTAGGGTTCTCTAGACTTAGTTAAATTTTAAGGGTTCAAGGTCAGACTGATGGTTGGTATGTACGGTCCATCAATGGACCTACGGACCGTACATGGGGTCTGGTTGTTTGAAGGTCCCAAACCATAGTTTTTGAACTTCTCTGCGGTTGACTTGGATGGTTCGTGGTTTTACCTACGGACCGTAGGTCGAAGTCGACAGTTATTTTTTTAGGGTCTTTTGGTCTTTTCCCTAACTGATCTATTCCTAATCAAAGTCAGTTAAACCATAATCCTAGACCCTATATAATTCTTCTAAGCTTAATTCTACTCTTTTCTAATAACTCCTAAATTCCCTCCAAAGTGTTTCCCCAAATATTTCTCTGTCTAAAAGCTTGAAGAAGAAGAATAAGGAGAATTTAGGGTTACAAGATCAAGCCTCCAAATACACCATGGATAGTTGGATTTTGGCATCAAGATATGATAGCTTTCATCTATGGTGCCCTTTCCTTCATAGGGTTCCTAAACTCTCCAATTTTCGAAGTTAGATTCTTCAATTGGAAATTAGGGTTTTCTTCTATCTTATGGGTTCTTTGAAATGATGATCTAATTGATTGAATTATGTTTATTTAAGCATCAATTGAGTTAATTCAATGATTTAAGATGAAACTATGTGAGCCCATGCATGATCTATGATTTCTAAGCTATGACTCTATGAGGAAGTTTTACGAGTGATCAAAAGATGAATTTTATGAAGTTATGCATGTTCAATATATGAAATTATGATGATTTAAGATTTGCTTTGGGAAGTGAAGCATAAATGTTGTTGTTATTGGGTGGTTAAAGGATTTCTCACATACTACTCAAAATATGATTTGTGAAAGAACTTTTCTCACATGAAGGATTCACAAGGGTTGAAAGATTTTCTCAACTAAACTTTGAATCAAAGATTAAGGAGCTATTCTAATGAAGGGACAAGAGGCGATTACCCATGTTCCCTAATAATGATAAGATAAGCTATGAATTGTGATTAATCCATGGGAATTATCATTAGTACCAAGTGGATATTGAGATGGAAGCTCTCCCGCTAGTAGAGGCTGGGTTTCTAGTAGCAAGCTTTTTATCCCATAACTATGTGCAACCATAGGATGATTGTCTTAGATAGACATTAGCTAGTGGATCCAATTAAGCTAGAAACTATAGTTCTTACCTTGGCAAGTAAGGACACCTCTTTTCGGTTTAGGGTAGACACCGGATTCCATGTTATAGCTCACATGGTCTATGTCGGTTAAGGCTCACTTCCCACAATGGTGAACTAAGGTTACTTTCTAAAGGCTTATTAAGCATATACTGTTTAAGCCAATTTCCTTGCATTGACTATGGTTCTTTACTTCATATGTTCTATCATGTCATCATATGATTTAACTTGGTCATTGTATCACATGCATACCCCTTTTTAGCATGCTTTTCTTATAAGTGTAGGATCTGGCCTATCTCCATTCACCCGTGGCTAGTCGTTGCATTTGAGAGTTAAAATTTTGTGAGTCCTCATATGTTCAGGACATAGCCACATTTACCTTTTATGTCATTTTACTTTTAAAACTTGTATGGGTTACGTCTCACTTTTTCTATTCATGTATTAGATGGCTTGAGACAGATGTTTAGTGTCATGACCCAAGGTATCCCCTAGACGTGACATGCCGTACAAGACCCTGAAAGGCCTTATACAAGCCACTTAGCATACATACATACAAGATCATAGAGGATTAAGAGTTCAAAAGACAATATCATATCAAATTCTTTAAGAAAATAGCAGAAGTTTACATCTCATGTCTAAACGCCAATCTACCATAAGAAATAAAAAATAAAGTTTGGGACGTAACCCAATACAATGCTAAAATGAAAGAACACAAAAGAAATAACAACTAGGCTATGTCCTCGAATGGATGAGGACTCACCAAGTCTTCAACAATCCTTCAACTAAGCTCTAGCCACGAATAGATGTAGAATCAACGGGCCCTACACTAACAAGTCAATATAGGCAAGAGTATGTGTTAGTACAAACAAGTACCAAGTATAATAGCAATGCACAAAATCCTTTAAAACATGCTAAAACGGGACATGCAATGACCAGGCTAAAATATGATTAAGGTTAGAAAACATAAAACATAAGACATGGTCAAAGCAAGCTAAACATCTTTACTTTACTTGAGGAACATCATAAAAACACTTTAGTTCATTATTGTGGGAAGTAGCCTTAACCGACAAGTAAGACCATGTGAGCTATCAACACGGAATCTGGTGTCTATCCCCATACCGATGGGGCCATCCTACTTGCCAAGGTAGGACCCTTTACTTAACATATAGCTTATGTGGATCCAGTAGCTAGTGTCTATCAAAGACCATCATCCTATGGTGGCACATAGTTTATAGGTCGTGGGTAATCGCAACTTGTCAACTCGGTGCTACGCATAATTCCCACATATTAGACATAGTTCATTTATCATAAGTAGACATGGGTAATCGCCTCTTGTCTATCTTAGGGAATATGGGTGATCGCCTCTTGTTCCTTCATTAGAATGCTCCCTAATCATATTTTCAAATTTAGTTGAGCATGCCTTTAAACAAATTATGAATCATTACATGTGAGAACACCTTTCACACTCATGGGTTGAGTAATATAACAGAATCCCATTAACTACTCAACAACAACATCAACATATAATAAAGTTTGGTACTTAAATCTCAAAGTACCCTTAATTCATCATTAGCTTCATAAGAGACATGCATGTTTTCAAACAAAATGGTTTAAAGCCCCCCCAACCTATACCCGAAATCCCAACTACACACTCAAACTTCACGGGTGTCCTATTACCCCCCTGAACATTTTATTTCTCTATATACTACACACCCTAGTGCTGACCTGTACACATAAACCAAACATTTCATTTCTCTTTTTGGGACGTGATCTTCACGCGCCCCATTTCTCAACCTTTTCTTTTCCCTCCCAAACATAGAACGATCCTCAACCTTTTCACCCCCAATTCTTTCTTTTTTCTTTGCTCTTTTCTCCTTTTCATCTGACTAACACATCTGAATACAAATTTCTGGTGATGATCTAAGCGTTCTTGTGTGTATTTTCAACTTGATTACGTAGTTTATCAACTGAATCAGTAAAGGTTAGTTCTTTGTCCCTTATTTCGAGTTTGTGCTTTATTAGGGTTTTCTGTTAATTTGTAAAATTAATAGCAACACTGTGTGAAATATTATGTGTGGCTTACTATTATAGTGTGTAGGTATTCAATTTACACCATATTATACCACAGTTTTCATGAAATTAGGTTTTACTCTTTCTCGTCTAAGTCGCGTAATGTTGTATTTATGTTTGTTTTAGTATTGTGTTCATGGAGATAGAAAGATTATGTTCATAATGCTACTGTGGTACTATGTCTATAATTACTATTATGTTTTTTGATTGCCTTCAGGTAAGAGATGAATGGGTTTACTTTGATTACTCTAAGGTGGTACCATGGTGGGGTGTTAGATTTAAGTAGTGGGGAACCAATATATAATGGTGGAAACATTTCAGAATTTTTGGATGTTGATGTAGATAAGATGTCATATTTTGAGTTGAGAGACTATATTAAAAGTTTGGGATATAGCACAAGCTGCACCTTTCGTATTAAACCACCTAACAATGGAATTTTGGTAGCTGTTGATAATGATATGGATATTTTAGACATGATGTGTTCCTTGGAAGATGGAGATGTAGTGGAGGTATATGTTAAGCATTTGATTGATGAGCCAATTGTGGGGCCCATGCTAATAGAAAATGGTAGTCATGTGGATATGGGAGAATCTGGTTCAACTTTTGATACAAGGCCTAATCAGAGTGAAAACTTTAACTCTGGGGTAGGTGAAGACCATTTAAACAGTGAGGACCCTTTTGCTACTTTTTCAACCTCACCTCATTTCACTACCACACCTCATGCTCCTGCAGATGGTGCTCTTACTCCTGCAGATAGTGCTATTGTACTAGATGATGATATAGATGTTGGTGCTGCTGGATCTGATTTCTCAGAAGAAGTAGAGGATTCTGATTATTCAACTGAGGGTAGTGTTGAGTCTGAAGGTGAATTAGTTGGAGATGATGAGGAGGAAGAGTATGGTAGTGATGTACATGAGGAGGTTAGGGAGTTGAGGGCTGAACAGAGAACTTTTCAAAGGAGAAAAAGAAGGGAAAGAGTACCAGCTGACAATGAAGAGGTACCAATAGGTGAAGCTGGACCAGATCTAGGTTTTGATGAAACTGAAACAGGTAAAATAAGTCATGAAGGAAGGCTAGGAGGTGATGAGCCTTACATTGCAAGTTCTGATGAGGATAGTTTTGAGTTAGATGAAGATGAGTGTTGTGATGATGATGAACATGAAGTGGCTGAATCTGGTAGAGCAAGAAGGGTAAAGTTGTCAAGAAAAAAGAGGAAAACAACAACTACAATCATTCATGACCCCACTACAAAAAAAGTTGTGTGGCAGTTGGGTATGGTGTTTAAAGATGTGAAAGAATTTAGACAAGCAGTAACTAAATATGCAGTAAGAAGGAGGGTTCAGGTGGAGAAGTGGGTGAATGAGCCAAAGAAAGTTAGAGTTAGATGCAAGGATGGTTGTCCATGTCTTTTGTATGGATGTCTTGACAAGACAACAAATAATTTCATGATTAAAACTTACAACCCAAAGCATACTTGCAACAAGACAACTAGAAATTACTTATGCAATGCAAAGTTTTTATCTGAAGCCTTCTAAGAAAAAATAATTGAGCAACCAAACATAAGAGTCTTCAAGCTGCAGGAGATGATTAGGAAAAAGTTTAAACTTTATGTTGGCAAGACTACTGTGAGAAGAGCAAGAGTTAAAGTGTTGAAAGATATAATGGGTGATCATGTTGTGGAATTTGGAAGAATTCTTGACTACAGGGATGAATTGTTGAGGACCAATCCAGGGACTAATTGTGTTGTAAAACTTGGTGAACCTGATGCATTTGGTAATTCAATATTTCAGAGTTTTTACATCTGTTTTGATGCTTTAAGGAAGGCATGGGCAAATTGTAGAAAGTACATAGGCTTAGATGGTTGTTTCCTTAAAGGTGTTTGTAAAGGCCAGTTGTTAGTTGTTGTGGCCAAGGATGGTAACAATCAGATGCTGCCACTTGCTTGGGCAGTAGTTGAAAAGGAGAACAGAAACTCATGGACCATGTTTGTGAAGTGCATAAGGGATGACCTAGAACTTGGAGATGGTGAAGGTCTCACCTTGATTACAGATAAGCAGAAGGTATGTGAACTTCATATGTATTTGTATGTATTTATTTTCACTTTCTATATCTAATTGTGACCTAATTATCATCTATTGCAGGGACTATATGCAGCAATTGAAGAGGTATTACCTCATTATGAACATAGAAAATGTGCTAGGCACATATTGGCTAACTACTCTAAGGATTGGAGGGGTCTTCAAAGAAGACAACAATTTTGGAAGATAGCTAAGAGCTCATTTGAGTCTCAATTAAGAAAAAATATAGAGAAGATGAAGTTGTTAGGTTCAGAACAAATGATGGATGACTGAATGTACGATAACATTAATTATTGGTGCAAAGTTTACTTTAACACTGAAGTGAAGTGTGATTCTGTAGACAACAACATGTCTGAGTGTTTTAATGCATGGGTCTTGGCTGCTAGACACAAGACCATCATTACTATGCTTGAAGAAATAAGAGTGAAGATGATGAGAAAAATAGCCAATTTAAGAGAGTTCCCAAGTACTTGGAAGTATAATTTATCTCCAATGGCAATGAAGATTTTAGAGGAGAACATTACTAGGTCTATGGACTGTACCATTGAGTTTAATGGAGTTTCTTGGTTTGAAGTGAAAGAAGGGCTTTGTCAACACAAAGTGGATATTTCCAGGAGGACTTCTAGTTGTAGTGTGTGGCGGTTAAGGGGCATACTATGTCGACATGTTGTGGCTGCATCATACTTTGAGAAGTTTTCTCTTTATGACTATATAGACAACTGCTACAATAAGGAAACTTGCTTGAGGACTTATGTCAATGTTCTTGAACCACTCACAAACATGGAGATGTCGCCAGTTTCTACCAACCCCACTATTTCACCACTAAAAATCACAAATATGCCTGGTAGGCCATCTAAGGCTAGAAGGAAAGAAGCTAGAGAAACTAAGAAATCTGGAAAGGTGCCTAGGACTGGACTTACAATGACATGCAATATATGCCATGTTAGAAGCCATAACAAGAGAATGTGTCCTCATAGAGAAGGTGTTGAGTCATCAACAAGAGATAGTGCACCATCATCAACACCTAGTGCACCAGCACCTAGTGCATCAGTAAGGGCAGAACCAACAGGTTCAGGCAGGGGAAGAGGCAAACCCAAGGTAATATTTGAACTCATTAAATATTTTCTAACAAGTTTTACTTTTCGTAGTTTATAACTTACTCTTTCTTTATATGTATAGAACACTCCACCAGCACATAGTGCACCATCAGCAAGACATAGTGCACCATCATCAACACCTAGTGCACCAGCACCTAGTGCATCAGTAAGGGCAGAACCAACAGGTTCAGGCAGGGGAAGAGGCAAACCAAAGGTAATATTTGAACTCATTAAATATTTTCTAACAAGTTTATAACTTACTCTTTCTTTATTTGTATAGAACACTCCATCAGCACAATCAGAAGGTGAGCCTCCACTAAAAAGAGGAAGAGGAAGACCAAAAAAGACATCAGCAGTAGCACCTAGTGCACCTCCTCTACCTACTGCACCTCCTCTACCTATTGCACCTTTTGATTTTCCTGCATCCTCTTCTGTTGGTACTACTAAAAGAGGAATAGGTAGGGGCAGGGAAAACACATCTTCAAACAAAAGGTCAAGAGTCATGGGAATGGGTGTGTTCCAAGCTAGAAATGGCTTCAAAGTCATGAATGTGAGTCTTTGCTATATCATAAACTAAACTATTTTGTTAATTTAGACAGTTTAAAATTTGAATTATATTCATAATTTTACTGTAGCCTAGCATGCCAAGTCGTAAGAGATACTCTACTGGTCAAGCAAAAGTGACAAGATCAGCTGATGTAACTGGTGACATTGTTTATACATCAAGTACTACAAGTAAGCTAAAATGGAATGGCAAAGCAGCAATCTCAACAAGAAAACTTCAAGAGCTTAGAGAGATTCAAAGAAAGAAGACAGTGGGAAGTAGTTCAAATAATCCAAGTTAAAATAACACTTCTTCACAGTCAAAGATGCCATGGAAATTTTAGTGGTGTTGATGTATTTAAGCACTTTTTAAGTTAGTCCGGTAGACATGCAAACTATTTCATTAAGGGCCTAATATTTTTGATTTTGTTTGTTGGTAAATTCTGCCTTATGTGAGGCCTTATGAATGTGACTTTATTTTGGTATTGAATAGTGATGTTGAAGTATGAATGAATGGTCATGTTGTGTTCAGCTGTGTTTATAAATGGTATTGTGTTGTCTATTCAATTGTGTTGGATATTCAGTTATGTTTACATATTGTGTTGTGTTGGTTATTGAATTAACTATTCTATTTTGTTGGCTAGGCTGTTGTGTTTACATATGGTGTTGTGTTTAATTATGTTAGCTATTTACAGTTTACAGATGAAGTGTAAGCAATTTACACAAGCTTCAATTGAAAACATAGATAGATTGATATATATATTGAGAGAGATATACAGAATTTGTCACATACATTGACAACTCCTCTAAACATAGCAATAATACAAATCAAATACTACTTTGGAATAGATTGGTTGCTGATGAACATAGCAACAACACAAATCAAAATACACAAAAACATCTTCCATTGGAACCTACTACACCATTTCCACCTTCCATTGAGCCTCCTCTCCAATATCAAATTAGAGTTACTCAAGTTGTCAATATGAACCTGCCTAATCCATAACTCTTGCTCCAACTTATTGATTTTATTCACCAATCTTGGAAGGATAAAATTTGATCTTGGATCCACTTCTTCTTTGTCCCTCCATCGAAAAAATTTACAATTTTTAGACTGAAAAATAGAGAAAAATAGTACATTAGCATCAATTGAATATAAAGTGAAGCAATAATGCAAGGGAAAACACATACACCATAGCATGGGCAAGACCAAAATCTTCTTCCCGGATTTAATTTCGACCAAGAAGTTTGCAAATTCAGCAAAATCCCATGTTTGCATCTCACTACAGCGTTGAGCATTGGGTCTGATTCATCCATACAAAGCTTATTCAAGTTTTCATTTGCCATTTTTGACGAATTTAGAGAAAATTCAAAGAACCTAAATAAGAAATTAGAGCAGATTACAAACCCTAACTTCAAGATTTAAAGTTGAAATGAACATAAACAACTAAACCCTAGCTAAGCCCAAAAGAAAATTGTAAAAATATTGATGAAGAAATAAGGATTAATGGTGGGGAAGAAGGAACAATGGTTTATTTAATTTGGGGAAGATGACCATTCCAATTTTATTACTTTTTCTAACGTTTTTTCCTCTTCTAACGCGCCTAGAGGAGGTGTTCTCACCTCCTATGAGAGCTCAGCACTCGGGTGTGTAGTAAATAGAGAAATAAAATGTTCAGAGGGGTAATAGGACACCCGTGAAGTTGGAGTGTGTAGTTTGGATTTCGGGTATAGGTTGGGGGGGCTTTAGACCAATATCTCCATGTTTTTATAAACTCCATCTTACATAGTTCATCATGCCCATAACTTACAATTCATAGAACTTACATAGGTTCATAGTTATTCATCTCAAATCATGCAATTTAATGAAAACTCATGCTTAGAAAGCCATAAACAAAGCAATTTGACCTTAATTGAAAGAACCCACATAATAGAGGAAAATCATAGTTTTTAATTGAACATGCATACTTCATAAAAATCATCCTTAGGTTATTCATAATCTCCTCATGAAAAGTTTTAGCTTAGGAATCATAATTCATGTATGGATTCATCACTTTATAATTCAACCCACAAACAAAAGCATATTTTCGAAATTGGGGGAAAAGGCATGGGTTTGTGGAGATTCATCTAAATCCATGAAATTCAACTCAATTCATGCTTCATAGCTCATAAAACAATCAAATAAATTAACATTGAAAGGACACCATGACATAGATAAAACCCTTACTTCAATTGGTAATTTCTATCTTGAAAATTTGAGATTTTAGGGATTCCATGGATTAAAGGGCTCCATGGAGGAACAATATCATACCTTGAGTTCAAAAGCACTTGACAAATTGGGTGAATTCAAAGCTTGACCTTGAACCCTAGCTAAACACGTTCTTCTTCTTCTTATAACTTCTAGAGAGAGAAATATTTGAGTGAGGTTGAGAGGATTTGGGAAAACTTGTAAAGTGATTGGAAAGGATAGTTTATAGTATTAAAAGGGTTTATATAGTGTTAGGAGTTAAAGGGAACCGACATTAATTAGTAAATAGGCCATTAGGATAAAAGAACAAACGACCCCTTTTAAAAATAAATTGCCA
Source organism: Solanum appendiculatum (assembly GCA_018342035.1). NCBI lineage: Eukaryota > Viridiplantae > Streptophyta > Magnoliopsida > Solanales > Solanaceae > Solanum > Solanum appendiculatum. The sequence goes on along the minus strand of JAGDQO010002603.1, from coordinate 110,667 downwards.
GACCTTATCTACGGATTGACCTACGGTCCAACCACACACTGTCCTGGTCAACTGTCGTTAGGTTCAGAGACTGATAACTTGGACCCTGCAACGATGGGTCCTATCTACGGCTCGTACACTGAACTACTAGCCATCCTGGCAAGCCTTCGTTGGGGTTTTGCGACTTGACCCTTGAAAAATTTTGCCCATCCACCTACGGTTCACACCTAAGGCTCGTAGGTCCACCTACGGTTCGTAGATGGCTCCCGTCGGTGCTGGCACCAGATGAAAATCTGAAATTTTTCCTTCTTTCAAAATCCACGATGTTACAATATCTCCCCCTTGGGAACATTCATCCTCGAATGAGAATTAAGACATCAAAAGGAGGGTAAGAACCAAGATCTAACATCCCAACCTAGAATGCAATCACATAAATGCACACATTTGAGGAGGAAAATATCAATTCCAAGCTAAAGTATGTTCAAAACATCATTTCATGAAAGCCACATGCAACTCATACTCAAATGCACATAATCATAGACATATCAATCAAGTCAACTCTTTTTCTCAAAATTTAGACTCTTCATGAACATGCATAAATAAGGAATCATAGGAATATCTATGACACATGGGACCAAAAGAGTGAACCATGAGGAACTAGATACCTCAAGCTAGAGTAGGATCGGAGGGAAAGATATGTGGATATCGGGACATCATATCGGCCTCCGCCTCCTAAGTGGCACCCTCAACTAATCGATTCCTCGAAAAGAACCTTCACGGAAGCAACTTCTTTATTTCTTAACTTTCGGACTTGCCGGTCTAAAATCTCAACCGAAAATTCTTCATTGGAAAGATTATCCTTTATGCTAAGATTATCTAATGGCACAATAGATGTCGGATCACCAACATATTTCTTCAATAATGAGACATGGAAACCGGATGCACTGATGCAAAATAATTAGGCAAATCTAGTCCATAAGCAACCTTACACACACGTCTCAAAATTTGATATGGGCCTACATAACGGGGACTAAGCTTTCCTTTCTTTCCAAATCTCATTACACCCTTCATGGGTGAAATTTTCAAGTAAACCCAATCATCAACATCAAATTCTAAATATCTCCTTCTAACATCCGCATAGGACTTTTGTCGACTTTGAGCCGTTTTCAACCTTTCTCTAATGAATCTAAGTTTCTCCATAGCTTCATGTACCAATTCGGGACCTATCAAAGCAACTTCACAAACTTCAAACTAGCCTATAGGAGATCTACACCTCATGCCATAGAGAGCTTCAAATGGAGCCATACCAAGAATAGAATGGTAGCTATTATTATAAGCAAATTCAATCAAAGGCAAATGATCATCACAATTACCCGTGAAGTCAATTACACAGGCCCTCAACATATCTTCCAAAGTTTTGATGGTACGCTCCGCTTGCCTGTCGGTTTGAGGATAAAAGGTCATACTAAGCTTGACACAAGTACAAAGGTCCTTTTGGAAGGATTTCCAAAATTGAGAAGTTAATTGTGCACCACGATCAGAGATAATGGATAAGGGCACTCCGTGCAACATAACCATTTTCCTCAAGTATAACTTAGCATATTCCTCCGCCGAATAAGAAACCTTGATGGGAATTTAATGGGCTGATTTTGTCATACGATCCACAATAACCCAAATCGAATCATATCGTCGCCGGGTGCGTGGTAAACCAACAATAAAGTCCATATTCACATCTTCCCACTTCCAAGTAGGAATACTAATATCTTGGGTCCAACCTCCCGGATTCTGTTGTTCAACTTTCACTTGTTGAAAATTAGGATATTTAGCCACAAACTCCGCAATATCCCTCTTCATCCCATTCCACCAATAGACCTCCCGCAAATCACAGTACATCTTGGTTGCTCCCGGGTGGATGGAATATCGAGAACTATCGACTTTTGATAAAATTTGTCCTCTTAAGTCATCTACATTGGGAACACACAAACGACTTTGATATCGAAGCACACAATCTCCCCTTTGGGAGAAAGCTTCAACAAACCTTTTAAGCACCGCTTCCTTCAACACAACCAAATTAGGATAAAGATCTTGTTTAGCCTTCTCATCATGCACAAAAGAAGATTTGGAACCATTATGAACCATAACACCACCTTTAGTGGAATCAACCAACAGAATACTCAATCGGGTCAATCTATGAACATCATGAACCAACTCTTTCTTACCATCCTCAACATGAGCAACACTACCTATAGATAACTTACTAAGGGCATCCGCCACCACATTAGCCTTGCCGGGGTGATAGAGGACACTCATGCCATAGTCTTTTAACAATTGAAGCCACCTCCTTTGGCGAAGATTTAGATCTTTTTGTTTGAACACATATTGCAAACTCTTATGGTCGGTAAAAATGTCAACATGCAAACCATAGAAATAATGCCTCAAAATTTTTAAAGAAAACACAACCGCCATTAATTCTAGGTCATGAGTAGGATGGTTCTTTTCATGAATCTTGAGTTGCCTTGAAGCATAAGCAATGACTTTCCCATTTTGCATAAGAACACATCCTAGCACAATTCTAGAGGAATCACAATAAACCACAAACCCATCGTACCCTTCCGACAAGGTCAATATCGGAGCTGAGGTAAGTCTATCTTTCAATTCTTGAAAAAATTTCTCACATGCTTCGGACCAAGTAAACTTAACCTTCTTTTGACTCAAAGCCGTCAATGGGGAAGCAATCGAAGAAAACCCTTCAACAAACCTCCTATAATAACGGACAAAACACAAGAAACTACGAATATCCGAAGGTGAGAGAGGTCTAGGCCAATTCCTAACCGCATCTGTCTTCTTAGGATCTACCTCAATTCCCTTACCAGAGACAATGTGACCCAGTAAAGCCACAAACCTTAGTCAAAACTCACATTTACCAAACATCGCAAAGAGTTGTTGGTCCTTGAGGACTTGCAATACAATCCTCAAATGATCGGCATGCTCACCTTCACACCTTCACACCTTGACTAAATCACAATATCATCTATGAACACGATCACAAACATGTCAATGTATTGTCTAAACACCCTATTCATCAAATCCATAAATGCGGCTTGAGCATTTGTCAACCCAAATGACATCACTTGGAATTCGTAATGGCCATACCTAGTCTGAAAAGCTATTTTTGAAATGTTATCTTCTTTCACTCTCAATTGGTGATAACCCGAACGATGGTCGATCTTAGAAAAGTAACTAGCCCCTTAAAGGTGATCAAACAAGTCATCTAGTCTAGGAAGAGGATACTTATTCTTAATGGTAACCTTGTTCACTTGGCGGTAGTCAATGCACATATGAAATAAACCTTCTTTCTTCCTCATAAAAAAATCCGGAGCACCCCATGGAGAAATACTTGGTCGGATGAAACCCTTATCCAACAAGTCTTTCAATTGCTCTTTTACTTTCTTAAGGTTTGCCGGAGCCATTGGATAAGGAGGAATAGAGATAAGTTGCGTGTCTGGGAGGAGATCAATACCAAAAGCGATTTCCATTTCGGAAGGAACACCGGGTAGATCATCGAGAAATACTTCTGGAAACTCATTAACAATGGGGATCGACTCCAAAGTAAGTGTTTTGGAATCCACATCACTCACCCGAACAAGATGGTATATGCACCCCTTAGAAATCATCTTTCTATCTTTAATACATGACACAGTTTGACCTCTAAACATAGAATTTCTCCCCTTTCCCTCAAGGATAGGCTCATTTCAAAATTGAAACATGACCATTCATGTCCTACAATCAATAGAAGCGTAACAAGAATGCAACTAATAAATCCCAAAACTAACTTCAAAATTTAATATATCTAGCCCTACAAGATCAACATGAGTGACTCTATGAGATAGAGAGACGGGGTAATTTCTATAGACTCTTTTAGTCACAGTGGATTCACCAATCGGAGAAGAGACATGAAATAGGTCTAACAACACATTCGGAACAACATCAAACTTCATAGCCACATATGGTGTCACAAAAGACAAAGTAGCACCAGGATCAAGCAAAGCATAAACATCAAAATGAAAGACTTTCAACATATCGGTAATCACATCGGGAGAACCCTCTTGTTCATGGTGAGCTTGAAGTGCATAGAATCAGTTTTTCTTTTGATTTCCACTAGAATCGGATGGATTTTGGGGTTGAGTTCATCAACGGTTATCCCCTTCATTTTTAACCATTAAGGGACAATCCCTTATTTTGTGATCCATCTTGCCACAACCAAATCATGCATTAGAACCGGCTAGACATTTACCCTCATGCCTTTTTCCACACTTAGCACAAGTTGGTAAAGAGGATCCATCACCATTTCCCCCTTGAGGTTTAGGGTTAGGCACCCTATCTTTGTTGAACTTAGGAGGAGCATTGGAGGAACTTTTACCGAAAAGCCTCTGTCAAAATCTAGAATGACTATGTCCATCGAACCTTGAGTGTGAGAAATTACCATCACCGGTCTTAGCCCTCTTTGCCTCTCTAGACCTTTCCTTAAGCTTTTCGTCTTCTATTTGTTGAGCATACACCATGAGAAGAGATATATACGTCTCATTGACAATCATAGTAGTGTGGCACTCTTTAACCACCATTTCAGACACTCCCAAAAAAACTTACTCATTCTTGCCCTAGGATAGGCATCCATAGAAGGAGTATATCGGGACAATTGAGTGAATATCAATGCATACTCTTTCAAACTCATGTTTCCTTGACGAAGGTTGATAAACTTAAGCACCCTTGCCCCCTTATCTCAAGGGGAAAGAACCTATAAAGGAAAACAACCTTAAATTTCTTCCAATCAAGAGGACATTCATTAATCGCCCTCCCTTCCTTCCATTGGTTGAACCAAACTTGAGCAACACCCTTAAGTTGATAAGCGGCCAACTCCGCCTTTTGTTCCAGCATAACACCCATGATCATTAGCACCTTCTACACCTCATCCATGAATTCTTGAGGATCTTAATCAACCTTAGAACCATAAAATTCCGGAGGGTTCATCCTGGTGAAGTCCCTTGCCCTTGATGCTGCCGTACACACATTGGGTTCACGGAAGTCACAACCTCTCTATTCGCTTGAGCCGTCACGGCTTGAGCCAACACTTGAAAAGCAGCCCTAAACTCCGTGTTAGTCACTTGTTCGGCCAAAGGGTCGGCCGAAACTTGAGGAGCTTGAGGAGGAGCTTGTTGTTCCACATTCTCTCCCACATTCCTTATAGCATAAGGTCTTCGGGTAGCCATATCCTGAAATGCATAGGATAGGATTTAGGAGAGAGAGACATATAGAGTTAAACTCTATTGCACGACTTAAGAGTAATGAAAGAAGTGAAGTTTCTTAAATGTCTCATAGCTTCTCATTCATAAGTGAGGCGTGCTTCACACTCATGAACAAGACTCTTCTTGACGTGTCTTATGAGACATCCTAGGATCTTTCTAAAACCTTGTACTTTGAGTACAAAGTTTGTCACTACCAAAAGTACCCCCTTGAAATGACATGGCGTACAAGACCCCAAAAGACCTCATACAAGCCACTTAGCATATATACATAAGAGATCATAGAGGATTAAGAGTTCAAAAGACAATATCATATCAAATCCTTTAAGAAAATAGTTGAAGTCTACATCTCATGTCTCAACACCAATCTACCATAAGAAAGAAAAAAAACATTTGAGATGTAGCCAAATACAATTAATAAATGAAAGAACACAAAAGAAATATAAACTAGGTTATATCCTCGAATGGATGAGGACTCACCAAGTCTTCAACAATTCTTCTACTAAGCTCTAACCACGAATAGATGGAGAATCACCGGGCCCTACATTAACAAGTCAATGTAGGCAAGAGTATGCGTTAGTATAATCAAGAACAAAGTATGATAGCAATGCACAAAATCCTTTAAAACATGCTAAAACAGGGCATTTTCATGACATGCAATGACCATGCTAACGCATGATAAATGTTAGAAAACATAAAACATAAACCATTGTCAAAGCAAGCTAAACATCTTTACTTTACTTGAGGAACATCATAAAAACACTTTAGTTCATTATTGTGGGAAGTAGCCTTAACCGACGTGTAAGACCATGTGAGCTATCAACACGGAAACTGGTCTCTAACCCCACACCGATGGGGCCATCCTACTTGCCAAGTTAGGACTCTTTACTTAACATATAGATTACGTGGATCAACTAGCTAGTGTCTATCAAAGACCATTGTCCTATGGTGACACATAGTTTATGGGACATGGGTAATCGCCACTTCTCCACTCGGTGCTAAGCATATTTCCCACCAATTAGACGTAGTTCATTTATATTAAGTAGACATGGGTAATCGCCTCTTGTCTATCTTAGGGACCATGGGTGATCGCCATTTGTTCCTTCATTAGAATAGCTCCTTAAACATAGATTAGAATTAAGTTGATCAAGCCTTCCAACAAATTATGAATCATTACATGTGAGAAAACCTTTCACACTCATGGGTTGAGTAATATATGAGAATTCCTTTCAGAACTCAACAACAACATCAACATATCATAAACTTTGGTACTTCAACCCCTAAGCACCATTAATTCATCATTAGCTTCATAAGAGACATGCATATTTTCATAAACTCCATCTTACATAGTTCATCATGCTCATAACTTAAAATTCATAGAACTTACATGGGTTCGTAGGTATTCATCTCAAATCATGCAATCTAATGAAAACTCATGCTTAGAAAGCCATAAACAAGACAATTTGACCTTAATTGAAGGAACCCACATAATAGAGGAAAATCATTGTTTTTGATTGAACATGCATACTTCATGAAAATCATCCTTAGGTCATTCATAATCTCAGCATGAAAAGTCTTTGCTTAGGAATCATAATTAATGCATGGATTCATAGAGATTTCATATGATTCATCTCTTTATAATTCAACTCACCAACAAAAGCATAATTTCTAAATTGGGGGAAATGGCATGGGTTCATGGGGATTTATCTAAATCCATGAAATTCAATGCAATTCATGCTTCATAGTTCATAAAACAATCAATGAAATCAAAAGTGAAAGGAACCCATGACATAGAAGAAAACCCTTACTTCAATTGGGAATTTCTATCTTGAAAATTTGAGAATTTAGGGATTCCATGGCGGAAAGGGCTTCATGGATAAAGACTATCATACCGTGTGTTTAAAAGCCCTTGAGAAATTGGGCGAATTCAAAGCTCTCGAACCCTAGCTTAACACCTTCTTCTTCTTCTACTAACTTCTAGACAGAGAAATATTTGAGAGAGGTTGAGAGGATTTGGGAAAACTTGTAAAGTGATTGGAAAGGATAGTTTTTAGGATTAAAATTGTTTATATAGTGTATGGAGTTGAAGGGAACCGACATTAATGAGTAAATAAGCCATTAGGTGAAAAGACCAAACGACTCCTTTTAAAAAAAACTACTAGATCCTATCGACGGATTGACCTACGATCCATAGGTCCAACTACAGACCGTCTTGGTCAACCTTCATTAAGTTCAGAGACTGATAACTTTGTCCCGACAAAGACGTGTCCCATCTACGGCTCGTACACTTAACGACGGACCGTCCTGGCAGGCCGTCGTAGGGGTTCTGCGACATGACACTTTAAAACGTTTTCCCTACCACCTACGAATCACACCTATGGCTCGTAGGTCCGCCTACGGTCTATAGATGGCTTCCGTAGGTTCTAGCACCAGATGAAAATTTAAAAATTTTCCTTCTTTAAAAATCTGAGGTGTTACATTTAAAGTTCCGTTACTTTGATAAATTGTCTTTTGAACTTCTTACATACTATTATCTTGTATGATGCATGCTAAGTGGCTTGTATGGGCCTTTTCGAGGACTTGTAAGCCATTTCATGTCTGTGGGGTACTTTAGGTCATGACAACTTTGGGTCATGAAAAACTTGGTATTCAGAACATTAGGTTTTAGAATAGATCCTAGGAGGTCTGACAAGCCGTGTCGAGTAGAGTCTTGTTGATAAGTGTGTAGCGCACCATAATTATAAATAAGAGGGTACAAAGCGTTTAGGAAACTTTACGTCTTTCAACACTCTAAAGTCGTTCCATCGAGTTCATCACTTTAATGGTCTTTTTTCTAACTCTTGCCTGATGCTTTTCATTATATCCCTCCTCGAAGAGTTAACACAAGATGGAATGTGGCTAATGATGTGGAGTCTGAGGTTCCTCAATCGATTGATCCTTCCAAAGAGAAAGTGACTCATGCAAAATTGTGAATCTCTTTCCATGTATTGACTAAAACAGTGATGGCCCAAGCAAATAGAAAGGCCATTTCCCTCGTGAACCCAAATATGGCTATGTCGGTGATAAGGCTGAGGGACTTCACTGGGATAAATCCCTCAAAGTTTCATCTGTCAAAGGTTGATGATGATCCTCAAGAGTTCATTGATGAGGTTTATAAGATAGTGGAATTTTTGGGAGTGTCAACCGTGGAAAAAGAAGGAATCGCCCGCTTATCAACACAATGGTGTTGCTCAGGATTGGTTCAACCAATGAAAGGAAGAGAGGGTTGTTGATGCGAGTCCTCTTGATGGGAAGAAAATTAAAGAGGCTTTTGATATGATCGAACAAGAAAAGGAAAAAGAAAGAAAGAAAGGATACGTGGATTAATATTCAAGCTATTGAAATTATGGGCAACAAGGGGCTAAAACCTCTACCTCCCAATTGACTTCAATAACCTAAATTCAAATCAAGGACGAATAATCAAATGAAACCAAGAATCACAAATGGGTAACACTTTGATTAATCAAACCCAAAAAGTTAACTAGCAATACCAAGAGTTCACCTTAATTACTCACTAATTACTGACTAAGAAGATGCTACAATTTGAGAGTTAATATTCAACTAGTCTAAGTTTTCAAAAATCATAAAAGTACTATTTATACTAAGGAAATAAAGAACACAATTCTTTGACAATTTTACCCTTAATGAGATAAGGGCCTTATTTTGTTGTCTTCAAATTTGCATCACATAATGCTTCATCTCTGGCCAAAAGAATTGCTCCTTAAGAATGTCAAGTGTTTTAGGTACTCCAAAGTGTCCCAAAAATCCATCACTATGAGCCTCCTTAACAAATAACTCTCTCCATGAGCTCATGGGCACACATGCTCGGCCATCTTTAAATAAAAACCCATCAACCAATTGGAACCTATCAACCCGATTCTCTTGATTAAGATTAGCAAAGGTATCTTTGAAGTCGGAATCCATAAAATAGAATCCATTTAAGATTTCAAATCCCATCATTCTAGAATCGAAGGTATTGACCTATACAAAGCTCATTGATAGATCATCCGCTACCACATTCTCCTTGTCTTGTTTATAGTTGATCACATATACAAAGGATTCAATGAATTCAACCCACTTAGCATTTCTCTTGTTCAACCTGGATTGTCCCTTAAGATGCTTCAAGGACTCATGATCGGTTCTTATCACAAACTCTATATGCCACAAATAGTGTTTCCAATGAGCCAACACCCTCACAAGTGCATACAATTCCTTGTAATAAGTTGAGTATTTGAGAATAGCTCCCTTTAACTTTTCCCCAACGAAAGCTAATGGTTTTCCCTCTTGCATCAACACACCACCAATACCAACGAAGCATCACATTTAATTTCAAATGCCTTATCAAATTTGGGTAGTTAGAGCAAGGGTGAAGAACAAAACATTGATTTCAGGGCTTGAAATGACTTCTATTGCTCCTCACCCCATATAAAAGGTACTTTCTTGATCAATTCGGTCAAAGGAGAAGCAATTGAACTAAAACCCTTCACAAATTGCCCGTAAAAACTAGCTAACCCATGAAACCTTCAAACCTCGGTTTCATTGGTTGTGGTTGGGCAACTCTTGATAGACTCCACCTTCTCTTCACCTACCTCAATCCCATTTGCAGTAACCACAAAACCCAAAAACACAACTTTATCAACACAAAATGAACATTTCTTGAGATTAGCAAAGAGACACTCTCGTAGTAGGACATCAAACACTTGTTTTAAATGGGCTACATTTTCGTCCATTGTCTTGCTATACACCAGTATATCATCAAAATACACCACTACAAACTTGTTGACGAAAGGTTTGAGAACATGGTTCATTAATCTCATGAAAGTGCTTGGGGGCATTTGTCAACCCAAATGGCATCACAAGCCATTCATACAACCCAAACTTTGTCTTGAAGGCCGTCTTCCACTCATCACCCGGTTTCTTACGAATTTGATGATACCACTTTGAAGGTCAATCTTGGAGAAAACAAGAGAACCACATATTTCATCAAGCATATCATCAAACCTAGGAATGGGATGTCGATACTTTACCGTGATCTTATTTACAGTTCTACAATCAATACACTTTCTACAAGTTCCATCCTTTTTGGGAACAAGAATTACTAGTATGGCACATGGACTTAGGCTTTCTTTGATCAATCCCTTTTCAGGAAGCTCTTCCATTTGCCTTTGTAGCTCTTTAGTTTCTTCCGAATTACTCCTATAAGCCGTATCATGGGGAATTTGTGAACCCGATACCAAATCTATTTTGTGCTCAATTCCCTCAAAGGTGGTAATGCCATGGGCATCTCATTTGGAAATTACTCATGATCTTCCATTTGCCTTTGTAGCTCTTTAGTTTCTTCCGAATTACTCCTATAAGCTGTATCATTGGGAATTTGTGAACCCGATACCAAATCTATTTTGTGCTCAATTCCCTCAAAGGTGGTAATGCCATGGGCATCTCATTTGGAAATTACTCATGATAGCCTTTCAAAACAGAAGAAACAATTCTAGGCAAAGTGCTAGTATTTTGGTTAGCATGCAATAAAAGGTTGGTTTTTACAAGGCACACTAGAAAGCATTCCTCATCCACACCCTTTAAACACTTACTTAGCTTTGCTATTTTGCACAGGTTCTTATTTTTAGCTAAAACACTTTCCTCCTTTGGAACAATGGTGGAACTTTCTCCTTCACCTTTTGCCTCCTCCACCCTTATTATCTCCTGAAGCTCCTTCATAGCCCGATAGTCCTCACTCACTGATATGGAGTGAGAGGTGCAAGCACATACTTTTTACCTTCAATCACAAAAGTGTACTTGTTGGATCTCCCTTGGTGCACAACATCTCTATCCAATATGTGACACGCCAACATGTGAACAACATCACAAACCAATTCCTCATTGTACTTGCCCACACGAAACCGAACACTTGCTTATTTGAGGACCTTCATCTCTCCACTCTCATTGAGCCATTTTAGCTTGTAATGATTAGAATGCTTGCTTGTTGGTATTTTCATACGCTCTACCAAGGAACTACTCACCACATTGGTGCAACTTCCGCTATCAATGATTAAAGAACACACTTTTTCTTTGATTTTGCACCTAGCATGAAATAGATTCTCCCTTTGATCCAGTTCTTCTTTTGCAAGTGCCCCCATAATTCTTCTCATAACACATGAAAGATTGGCATTCATTTTCAAGTATTCATCCTCATCAAGCAAGGGTTTTCCTTTCTCCATGAAGAAACCAAAATTCACCCTCTCAATCAACCTCTCTTCTTCATTCCACGAAGCATCTCCCTTTCTTTCACTTCTATCCCTCTCTCCCTCAATCTTTTCTTTGCCCTCTTCTTCATCTCTGTCTTATACCCATCCAAAGAGCAACAATTGTCCTCCTATTTTGACACTCACTAGCAACATGTCCCCTCCCTTGACATCTAAAGTATTGAATTGTAGAGGGATGAGGAAAGTTAGGTTTAACATATTTACCCCCTTGTTATTTCTCACTTGCTTTGGATTTGAAATCAAGCTTGACTTGGGTAGCTTGACCAGCACCTTTTGGTTGCTCCCTAGAAGATGTCGTCTTCCAACAATCTCTACCTTTGTCCCATGTGGAAGTTGGAGAGCTTTTGGCCTTTTATGACTTTTCTTCCTTCAAATCCGCTTCTACCTTTGAGGCATCATGGAAAGCCGCTTCTAGAGTCTCATAGTTTTTAAGCTTCAAGGGCTTCAAGATATCACACCTCAAGTTTGTCACAAATCATATCACCGTACATTGCATATTCTATTCAATTTTTGACGTCATCCGTAATTTATCAAATTCATCATAATATTCTTCCACACTTTTGGTACCTTGCCTCAACATATATACCTTCTTGAGCACCTCTTGATAGTATTTTAGACTCAGGTATCTCAACTACATATGTGTAATCAACTCTTTCCAAGTATGTAACTCGTAGTTATGATGGCTCTCTCCTTTCCTCCTCTTGGACACCAAGTTGATGCATACCCTTCGAATTTCATAGAGCATACTTTTCCTTCAAAGTTTCCGAGATATTATTCGTAAGAAAGATCCTCTCACTTTGACTTTTCCATTCCAAGAACTCATTGGGGTCACTACCTTCTTTGAACAATGGAAGTGTGATTTTGATAGTGTTTAATCCCCTATCTTGATAATTTCTCTCCCCAAACCTATTTCCTCTATTTCCCATCCTACCACATCTATATCCCATCCAATCTCCTCTATATCTCATCCTATCTCCTCTATTCCAAAATTCTTGATCTTCCATGCCTTGGTCCCATCCCAAGTCCCGAAGTCGTTCTCCTTCCCTTGGTACTCCAAATCCATCCCTACCCCTATTCTCCCAAAGCTCATCATTATTGAACTCCTCATGTATTTCATCATAGAGAGGATTTTTGTATTGGTAGTCTTGGTAGGGCATTAGAGGTGCATTTTGTGGAGGTGATGTGTAGGGTACATGAAAAGATGTATTGGACGCATTTCGAAATGGAGTTTGGTTTTGACTTGGTTGGCCACAAAAGGAAGCTTCTCTTGTGGCGGGTAAAAGGATTGTGGATTTGGATGTGGTGTAGGTTGTTTTAGGAGGTTTGGAGGGTTGTTGGTTTGGAAAGTGTGACGTTGGTAGTTTTGGGTTCCGCTTTGTAGAGGAGAACATAGATTACGAGCTTGTCCCAAAGTGATGGTTGTGGAATGCACCGACTCCCTCCTTATCTCCTCATATTCAGGTTGAATTGCTTTCCCTCTATTCTCATTCTCCACCCCTACCAACATTTCTTCCATACCTCCCTTCCTTCCATTCATTTTTGCTACTTGTTTAGAGATGTTGGCGAGAACCTCCATGATGTTGTCCGAGTCCTCCCCAATTGGACTTGTATTAGACATGATACCTATAAAACTGAACAAACGAGGTTAGTAGTAAAATCCTCACGTCACTCGTATGTAACTCTCAACTAACCTTCTATGGCGTCGTCTCAAAATATATTGTGAACTAGCTCTGTTCATTCAATTCAAGGTCACCTATCCTTTGTGATGGAATGGATTCTTGTGACTCTCGAAAGAAGGACGAACCAAGTAAAGCTAATGGACTTGAAACAAGAAGGTTATTAACGAATTAAGTTGAGAAAAGTAAAAAAAAGAAGCACAAAAAGACTCGGATGCCAAAACAAAATAAGTAACAAAAGCAAAAGAAATTGCTTGTTGTTACTTAAATTCGAAGAATCAAAGAAAAGATATGATGATTGAAAACTAGTTAACAAGTAATTAAAGATGTTAATTAGTTGTTAAATAGTTGAAGAATGTAAGGACAATGAGTTTAGAGGAAGAAAAAGTAAATTTGGACACTTAGAAAAAATTTTAAGCGTCAAAGAAGTCATCACTTGAAATGATTTGATTTGATGATTAAAACTAATTAACAAGTAATTAAAGATTTTAATTAATTGTTATATAGTTGAGAAATCGAAGGAAAAAAATCACGAAATTTGAACACTTATAAAGTTTTTTATGTCTAAAAAACTTTCCATACTTAGAATATTTTTGGGCTCTTGAGGCAAAAACCTGCAATTTTCATCCTCTGAAAATGAGCCCCACTCGCTGACTGAGCGTCTGGGCCTTGTTGGCGTTGATAGCTGTTGTGCTGTCCCATGACCGGCGCCCGCGTGACTGCTGATTCGGACATCAACGGTTAACTTTGACCGTTGACTGCTGATGTGGCATGTCCATGTGGAATTTCAGATTTATTTTTTTCAAATTCGATTTTTTTTTCAAATTTTCACCAATGGACTAATAAAAACCTTGAACCACTTTTGACTTGAAAATATTGAATGAAAAGTACTTTCTTTTTTCTTCTTCTTCAAGAACTCATGAAGAAGAGCAAGAACACCTGAATTACACAATTTAATCCATTCAAGAAGTTCCCCATCTTCATGTAGAGCTGCTTCAGATCCAATTTCATAGATATGAATCTTTGCATGTCAGCTCAGATACCATTGTCGATGTCTTCACCAGCTCTCCTACTCTAGTTAGCTTGTTTAGCAACAAAATCGCAGCTGATGGAAGACAAAATAGGTCCAATGTGTTGCTCTTAGCTCAACTCCTCTAATTTTTTAAATAAGTTCTCTAGTGGTTCAAGTTTTCTTACTTCTTAGGATAATCAACTAGAAGTACAAGACCAAGGAATTTGGGTTTCAGCTGAAGGAGGTGCAAATGTTAGTCCAATCGGTAAGACATCAACTTTATGTTTCTTTTAGGTCTATAGATTGTACAATATGTTTTCCCTTTCATTTATTATTGTAGTTAGTAATGTTATTATTCTAAAAAAATTTATTTACATTTTTTCATTCAAGGATAGTAATTTCTTGATCATCCTTTCTGGTTCTAAGCATTATAAATCTGCCTTCAGTGTTTAATTTGATAAATAAAATTGTAAGACATATATGTCTTTTTGTCTGTGCAATGTTATTTTCTAAAATATTGATGGACTTTTATGTCCTTCAGTGTGGGTAATTTTATTTTGTAAATATTAGCACGAGAAAGAGATAAATGTTAGATATAAAAAGAAAGTTGATCACGTACTTCTCTACTTCCTAAGTTTCTGGGTTAATTGGAAGCACTACTTCCTTCACTTTTTCATATTCGCCCACCAAATAGAATTACAAAAAGAAGAAAAATGGAGAAAGAAACCGTCTTTTGGCGCTTAGTTATTATTGGTTTTTGGCTCCAAAAGAATTTCAGCATAACCACTATATATATGAGAAAAGGAACCAAAAAAAATTGATTTGCAAAGTGAAGAAGAATTTCTAAACTTAAACAAGAAGACGAGGTATGTATTTGTCCTCCTATTTTATGTTTGAACAATATTAACAGATAGTATATGTCACAATCGTATATTGAATAATTTGTTCATTGATTATTTGTAACATATCCATTGATCTTGCTTTATCTTTATCTCATATAATCAACTAGAAAATAACAAAAATCAATAATAAGTTTCTGAAATACGAACACTCTAATTTACTATGTAGATTATAGTTTTGCAGGGTTTGCATATTTACAGTTGGTGTGTGGCACATACTAGTGAAGCATAACACTATCTAGGGCTTCTATTGAAGCACAATTTTCCTACGTTTTGCTTCTATTGATGTTCCTCTTCGGATTTCGAGGGAAGAGAGGATGCACTGTGAAAGAATGATATTTATCCTTTGTTACTAACTGATATTTATTACCTAAATTGGCGTTATGTACAAGCAACACGACTTGGGATTGAGCAACATGCTCCATTCGTCATTCTAAAATACCCTTTGTGACATTTACTACTACCTATGATGCTATATGTCATACAGTCACTACGACCTTTGCTATGTGTTGCTACTTCAGTGTTGGGTAGTAGTTGAAATTCTACAACAATGTTATTGTGTGTGTCTTGAGTGCCTTTCTGAAATAAACCTCTTGCACTATTTGCTTCACTATTGCATCAGGTGGATTTATCTTGTCATGAAAGTGTTCAATGTCTTTTTCTCTCCACAGGTAGTATACAGTAGCTACCAATGTCATCCTAAAGACCTCATCCCTTGGACGTTTCCCTTTGCATGATGACTAGCCCATTGCATCTAGTGATTTTTTCTTGTCATGAAAATGTACAAAGTTTCTTTCTCTCCATAGGTAGTATACATTAGCTACCAATGTCATCCTAAATATCTCATCCCTTGGACGTCTCCCTTTTGCATGATGACTAACCCATTGCAGTTCATACTCCCATGGATGTGATTCTCTTGTTACACCTTGCTACCTTAGGATCCTCCTTCATATTCATTGTGTTTCTAAGCAAGTGAAGAACAAGTGTGAGATTCTCTCATCCTCCTGTCTGCATAGTTGGCACACTTGATCACTAGTTATTCCCTAGATGTATAGCCTATCCTTTGTGTACAACCTATCATATGCAGCCAGTCTGATAATAAACGGCCATTTGGGATGACCAAGGTTAATGCATATTAGTTTTTTTCTAGGTCCATTTTGATAATCACCCCACTGTCTCAAGTAGAACTGCTTTGTGGAGAATTTGTGAGTGTGAAAACATGATATTAAAGTTTGTCAAATGATGCTTCTTGAAGGTTGGAACTTTGAATTAAGATAAACTGAAACAAAATCATTTGAAATGAATATTTTGTAGGGCAATTAAAAAAAATTCTGAAACAAACAAGCATTCTTCATGAGGCACTATATCTGTTAGATCCAAAGCCTCTTCTTAACACCTTATCTTATATAAGTTTGTAAAAAAGTTTTTGTACCTTCAAATGTGGACATTTCTTGCATTAAGTTCTCTTTCATATGTTATACTGGTTCTTTAATCTATAGTGATGCTTCAATAGTTCAATTAATATTATGACAAGAAGATAGTGAACTCTTATTTATAAATGACGTGTGTGAGACTTTCCAGATTGATAATCTTTGTCCTTTTCAGATTTTTCTTTAGTTGTCAATGATTGGTACTTTTATGTAACTATTTTTATTAAGCCAATGGAGTTTATATCTTATGAACATACTAAATTACATATTGTGGTTTTCGTAGAATTCTACAAATCAATGGCACCGGGTGGACGTGTCTTTAAGCAAACTACACTTACAGGGGAACTATCCAAGCTACTCAATCACCGGATGAATCAAATAACATTACCCTGTTCTTGATACAGGTAATACATTTTATTAAATTCATTAGGATTAAGTTATTGGCCAAGTTGCAACCGAAAACATGAACTATGGAAACTTCCATTTATGTTAAACTTTTAACAAAAAAAATGGACAATAGCTCAGTATATGAGGATTTGAGGATGGTGAGAATGATGTTAGGCAAATAAAGTAGTAGGATAAATGAAGTTGATTCTGTTCACTCTAGGGAAAATCATTCAACCTTGGATGATGGGGATGATAAGCAAGTTACTGATAAGCAGGTTATTGACAATTGAGAAATGAAGCTTGTTTAGCTTTGATTATTCTACACATGACACTGAAATTCTTTTTGATACACAATGGAGCTTCTTTCTTTCAAAGTGAAATCTAGAAAAATTTAGTTGAGAGTTCCAGAACTCACATATTCACAATACACAATTGAAGTTGTAAATAGTGAAAGTACAAAATCTGTAACAGTAGTTTTTAGTGTACTCATCTCTTCTGTGTTCTTTAATTTCTTCTCCTATCTTTCCTTTATTTCCGAGTTGCTCGAATGATTTTTATGATTTCAATCATCAACTCAAGATATGAGGATTTAACTTATGAAGTTATCAATGATATTTTAACATTTTAAATGAAGCGCTTCATGATATCACCTATAATCTTACGCACATTTTTCTTAACCTGAAAGCCATTGAATATTTGTATGAGCAGTTTCAATTGATTTTGCTTTATCAATATGTTATATAAGTTACAAAAATTGACTCTATGAAGTTAAAAAATGTTGCAACAGATTACATTTAATAACTTCTTCATCATAACTTGTATTTGTTAGTCTTGATTTATGTCTGACCAGCTCTCCTTTTCTCATCATGGCATAGAACTAGGTAGGTAAAGGTACCTTCTCTGCCTATATGTACAATTTGAACCTTTTGCTAGATGGATAGGTGTTATGATCTCCACCTTTAGAATTCAATGACATTTTATGTAAACTGTGGAACTTATGACCAGCAGCATGATCTTAATGATCAAAAGAGATACTATTAGCTCTCTTATATTTTGTTTGTTTTGTCAATGAATTTCTTGACTTAGTTATTTGTTAAGATACAAAACAATAAAGCAAATTTTTTAGTTGTTTCATTCTTTATCATGTACCTTACTTCTATATGTGCAAAATTCTTAGATTTTACGTGATATTTGAACTGACTTTTTTTTCATCTGATTATTCCACTAGAATCAGGAAAGGTCGTGGCAAGACTAGAGGAAAAGGTCCTGAAAAAATGAAGAAGTCTATGGGAGGCAAGATGAAAATAGAGATCTCGGTTGGTAAAGGAAGGCCAACTAAACCAACTCAATCAGCAAAACTATCCAATGAGTTAGGGATAATTGCCTGAAATTTTCTTCCAATTCCAAATAAGTGGAAGGAACTCACAAGAGAGGACAAATATGCATCACTTATTAGATGCCACGTAAGTATTCTTTACTCTTGATCAATTTATTACATGATAGTGATTATACTGAATTCTTTTTTGACTATTATTCATCTATCTATTTTTTTCACGAACTACTCGGTGATATCTATCTACAATGATTTGTAGTAGTAAGTTTACTAATGATCTCTTTCGCTTTATTCTCTGAGATTCCTATTCTCTGTTTTTCAAAAATATAATAAGAATTTTACTGGCAAAAGATAGCATACTAAAAAACAAACAGCCAGTACATGTGATAAACTACTAGCTACTAAAAATACAACTAGGGGTATACATTCATCTCTTCAAGATTCCTTCCTTAACTCTTCCTCAAGGGATACTCTGAAGAAGATATCTTGTACAATCCCCTGAAGAAGATAACAACTTGCATTATACTGCCAAGCCCATTGAGCAAATTCCATTATCAGAGCTCTTGCCTTTACCATGTGCATCTGCCCACTCAAACTCTTTAGCCCATTTTAATGCTTACCCATGCACTCTTTGCTTATGTAAAAAATTACTTCATATTGTTCTAGAGCACTGACACATGAACTGCAATTACTTTTTGTGCTATAGTACAAGTTTATTGGACACAATTTGTGCTTATCTAAGGGCACTTGAGTTTGAGGTTAATTAGTATGTTAGCAGATATGATTATTATTATTTTAATATAAATGGAATTTTGATCGTTTTGTGTTTCTTCAAAACTTAATTATTTTTAGGAGAGGTTTGATATTAATTTAGACGAGCATTACGTGAAAGATAGCTGTGAGGATATTTTGAAAAATAAAAACCATCAATGGCGCTACAAGTTAAAACAATTATTTGAAAGTGCGCACTCCGAGGAAGAAGCTCGTAAAATTGAAGTGCCAGAGTTGACCCGTGAAAGTTGGAACAGGCTTTGTGACAAGTGGATCAATCCAGAGCATAAAGTAATTTATATGCTATTCTCGTTATTTTTTTAAGGGAAAAGGCTCAAATATGCCATCAAACTTTCAGAAAAGGCTCATTTATGCCATCCGTTAAAAGTTTGGCTCATCTATGCCATTGCTGTTAAAGAAAAGGTTCATCTATGCCATTTTTTTTAACTCCGGTTTTGCAAAACCACTTTTTACACCCAAACAAGGTTTAACATTTTTCAATTGTAGTTTTTGGATCAAATGTACTCTTTTTGCTTCTTCTTCCTTAAGAACACCAAGAACATTAACAATTTCCAAATTTCAAACTCTTTAAATTTTTCACGAAATCACCTCAAATTTCAAGAGTAGTTTCCCTCCGAGCTAGATACCAAAACTCAATATCTTTTGAGCGCGAATTCAACCTAACTCAACAAGACTTACTTGAAATTTCTTCAAAGTTTCAAAACTTCAACATTCTTTAATGGTAGAATTTTCTCCACAACTTCAAATCATTTGAAAATTTGAACATACACTCAAAAAACACTACGGAATAAAGATCTAATGTCAAAAACAACTACAAAAACACGAATCAAAGAAAAATTTTAAAATTTTGGGACTGATTTTCATTTTTTTGGAATATTTTTTTTAATAAGGGTAAATTTTTTAAACTCTACAAATGATTTTAGAATTTTGATTTTTTAAAAAAAAGAAATTAATGATGTAACCGAAATTTGAGATGATTTCGTGAAGAATTAAAGAAGTTTGAAATTTGGAAATTGTTAATGTTCTTCATGTGTTCTTGGTGTTCTTAAGGAAGAACAAGCAAAAATAGTACATTTGATCCAAATACTTCAATTGAAAAGTGTTAAACCATGTTTGGAGTGTAAAGAGTTGTTTTGCAAAACCGGAGTTAAAAAAAGTGGCATGGATGAGCCTTTTTTTTAACAGCAATGGCATAGATGAGCCAAACTTTTAACGGATGGCATAAATGAGCCTTTTCTGAAAGTTCCATGGCATATTTGAGCCTTTTCCCTTTTCTTAATATAAATAAATAAATTTTGTTACCAAGTATGAAGTTACAGCTCAAGTTAAAATAAGACAAACAGGCCTGGACATTCCAGCTTCTGATTATCCTACTCATCTATTTTCTTCTACTAGTATAAACTATATATAACATCTAAACATTTGTATATGGTGCCTATTCAGTGGCTTCAGGTAATCTTGAAGTAGACCTTCTAGGCAATGGCTTGCGAACATCATCAATGCATCTATTCTTCTTCTAGAATACTCTTTGTTTTCTTTCCTTCTGGATATAATTTACTGCTGCAGCTGATACATCTTATAAATCACATCCCTGCTACTTCTCCATTTACACCACTTCTCCTCCCATTTGAGTTCCTCCTCCCATTCCAAACATGTTCGCTGGATGTGCATTAATTTGACCAGCCTAAATCATATGTGTTCAAAGTAATTGCTTTCAAAGAAAAACCGTTTAATAGACCCGGATTGGCTATAATACAATTGACATTGTAATTTTATATCCATTCTCCAGTTTGCCAATCTATTACAACTCACAAGTATATATTCTGCCCAGTGCTACTAATCTCAATATAAATATCCATTTTAGTACATCTTGATTGCAAATATCACTCCCTTCCAGCTAACCTTTGCAAATTATCCTTGTAGTTTTTGATATATACATTTTATGGTCAATCTGGACATTTTACTCTTGTTGTAGTTAAAGTTACAATATTTTTAATTTTTTGTAGAAACGATGTGACATAAATAAGGTGAATCGCTACAATCCAACATGATTATAGAAGTGATTAAATGCAGCTGAAACTGTGGTAGAAAACCAGCAGTCTCAGATAGAATATCAGCAATCTCAAATGCAAGCATTAAATTCTCAACTGGACATTGTGATGGCACTCCAAGAGGAAATGTTTAAGAAAATGCAACTTCTTGGTCGCTCATCGCCATCAAGGTTCAAAGTAACATAAACTTATATGATAAGTTCTATTTAATTTCTTTTTATTTATTTATTTTTTTGGGTAAAAATAAGCATATTATTAATACCAATGGACGTTATGTACATAATAAGACTGTGTCGGACAGACCCCGAACATAGAACTGCATCTCATTCTACAAGCTATCCTTTCTCTACCATACTATTACATTTTAGGATAGAAATTCAACTTACCTAAATGTCATCGAAGCCGTGGCCTCTTAGATTCCCTGATGTGCACTTCTTGGATGATTGTTCTTACTATAGTTGTCCAGTGTTGTTGCTTTTGTTGGTAGATCCTCCCATTCCTTGCCAACCATGTATGATATACACACGCCGCTAAGGACATCCTATATAGTTCGACCAGTGGGTTGTTGCCCTTAGTGTGTCTGCTTGCCCAGATTAGTTCCTCTCGCCAAACTAGTGGTCCTCTATCTATGCCAAGCCAGTTAAACAAACTTTTCCATATTTGTCCAGTGTAGTTGCATTGAAACAGTTAATGTAGAGAACACTCCAGTGAGGTTTGTACTGCCCATTTGCTCAGTCTATCCGTTGTTAATAGTAGACTATAAGCTGCCAGTCTCACGAAGAAAATCCATTTGGGATGTCCATAGTTATTACAAACCAGTTTACTCCACTGAACTCTAGGAAACTTACCTCTCATGGTTTTGTACATGTGTTTGATTGAGTAATGGTCTATATGTTGGAGTATTACAATTTCTTTTTATTAAATATATAAATATGTAGCATTTAGTATCTAACTTTGTATATTTTATATTTTTTATGATGCAGCGGACATTCAGTTCCATCAGAATGCCTACTTAGGTATATTTCTATCTTTAATTTGCCAACTTAAGTTTCATGTCTAACAAGTTGTAGTTTAAATAAATTATATTTTATTTATATCATAATATATAAGTTGATAGCTTACCTCCTAAAAAAATAGTATTAAACATGCATATTACCTTAACTTCAGTTACTTCCTAAGCTTATTGGACAGATTGTAGAAAAAATTATCATACCTTATAAATGGGAAACAATTTCAGTAGCTAAGTAGATATAAAGATGAGATTTCTCTTATTAAAATTTTTTGTGGATTTTAAGACATTGGAATAGGATATCAACATTGTAGAGCTTCAATTGTTGTCCTTCTAAATCTTTTACTCCTTGTTTCTGGTGTATCTGGTCATTCATTGATGGTTTTTTTAAAATGATAATGTTATATTCTTAGCAAGGCACTCAGCAATGGTCTTGATGTTCTTGAAAGCACTCTCCGTACATCCATTGTCAGCAAATAAATTGTCTGGTTAACACAGCGAAGTAGAGAAATAGAAACCTTTGTTTAGTGGCTTTGCATGTATGATTAAGTTTACTTTGTTTATCTCGATAAACATGTATCTCACCTTGATAGATAAGTCACCTGAAAATTCGTGTTCACCATCAAAGCTATTGTAGGTAAAAGTAAGATGACCATCTTCCTGAAAATCTTCCATAGTTCGCAGTTTGTAAAGATGTCAAGTCTTAGTCTTGAACTAATACAGGGCGTCTTAACTTCAACAAATGTTAGGCTAGAACATGTGTATTGCTCACCTAAGATGACCTTCATATTATGTATGATTTTTCTTTGCAGGGCTTATAAAACTGAGAATTACTACATATGGAAGACACAAATTGTATTACATATTTACTTTTTGACCTAGTATGAATATTTTAAGTTAAATCTTAATTTTATTTTCTCTATTTTTGCATAGGTATAACAGGTGAAAATGTCACCACAGTATTGGTACTTTGGAAGAAATAGCTTCTTATTTGTCATAGTTTGGGAGTAATATTTAGTATATTTCAGTTAGATTATCTTGTTATTGGACATATTTTATTTCTATTTAAGGACTTCTATGTTTTAGTTCTTTTAAATTGTATGATCATGGAAGAATACTACCTTGGTATAATTTTAGTTCTTTTCAATTGTATGATCATGGATGAATTTTATTGTTATCTGACATGTTTTATTATTTAATTTTCAATCTATTCAACACAATACTTTAAAAAATAATATCAGTATGTAATAATTAAATTTTCAAGATAAAAATTTTTGTCACGAAATAAATTAGTTCACCATAAGTTGACTACATTTAATGACAAAAATTTTTTGTCCTAATATCCTCCTTTTAATTGAGTATGGATTAATTTTTTATTTTGTGACAATTATAATTATCAGTAATCATGATAATTTATAGTGACAATTATATGGTATCGGTAAAAGTAATACTTTTAGTGACAAGATGATAGATTTAACTACAAAATTGTTATTCTTTTTTATAATAATGAATTTTTTCCTAATTGTATACATTTAAGGATGAAACAAATTTTTGTATATAAAAAATATCATTAGTGAAGAAATTATATTTGTTCAACTAGGAAATATATATAGCTTTAGAGACAATTGGTGTCGTCATTGATTGAATGAAATAATTAGTGACAATGTAGTTTTGTCGGTAGTAAGAACATTTTTAGTGACAAAGTCAAACTATCAACTACAAAAATAGTACCCTTTTTATGACAAATAAATTCGTCATAAATGTTTATGTATTTGGGGATGATTTTTTTTCGAAGTTAATATAACCTTTTTAGCGACGAAGCACTAAATCGTCTCTGTAGACTTTTAGTGACCCAAGTTTAGTGACGACTAAGTAACAAAAAAAAATTTCGTCACACAATTTTTTGTGACGAAAAATGATTTATAAGTGACGAAATTATCCGTCCCTAATAATCGAATTTGTTTTAGTGTAACAAGAGAGGAACATTTGTAATCAATTTTCATGAAATCATCTCTCAACCATCACCTCATTTCGTAATTTAGAAAATACAAATAATAAAATATAATATGAATCTGGTATGAGTAGTTTGAAGTAGGGAGTGTTTAAACATACCTTTTGACGAAGAACTTAAGAAAGGAACCTTGAGAATTAACCTTCGATCTTGCTTCTTGAAATGTTGGGGAAGAAGAGGAGAAGTGTTTGTCTTAACTTATCATATCTCCTAGAATATGACTTTTGGGGGAAGTTAATAGTCATGGGTTAGGATTATGGGATGAGGAAAGGACTTAAACATCCCTCTTAAAACTTGAAGAGAAGAGAAGACTTAAATAATTTTGAAGTTGTTGTGCGGTCGCGTAGCTGTAGCCTACTTCGTGTGGTACTTCACGCGACCTTAGCAGTAACACTGGCTTGCCCGTGCGGTAACGCGGCTGATGTCTACTTCACACGGCGGATCACACAGAATCCGTAGTGCTCAGTAAAATGGGCATAACTTTTAGCACATAAATTGGATTGACGAACAATCGAATGAGTTGGAACAAAGTCTTCACGACCATTCTATTTATTGGTATTAGGCCACAAAATCTTAATTCTCTGGGAATCCTTTATGACCTTAATTCACATCCAACATTAGAAAACATTGGATATGGAGTCTATATGCATTTAAAGAACAGATCGGGTCATAGTTTTGAAATTTGGGGCGTTACATCTCAATTTCTTAAGTTATGATTTCCCCAAAACTAGGGTTCATGTGATTTTCGTTGGTTCTTATTAAATTTCAGTTTCATTTCTCCAAAACTAGGGTTCATGTGATTTTCATGGATCCTTATGGAATTTCAGTTTCTTCTTCATGATTGATCTTAAATTACATAAATTTATTATAATTTCATGTTTTCAATGATATTTTCATGAACCCATAGCATGGAGGTATTTTTCATGATCATAATTATGTTATTTTCAAATACATGACTCAGATTATCAGAATTTCATGAAGTATGATGCTTCCGATTGAAGTATCTCTCAGTATATATAATTATCATGATTTAGATACTTTTGATTAAAGTATATTTCAGATTATGTTTAGTTATCATGATTTAGAAGTTACTCAGTATGTTATCATATTATTAGTATGATTCAGTAGTAGAGATTATTATTGTTTCCATATTTATGCATGTTTCATTGGGAGTATACTTAGTACCGTGGAGACTTTTGGGATGAAGGTTTTCATTTAGCGTCTGTGGACCTTTAGCAGAAATCTCTAATCCCTAGAATTATGTGCCCCATAAGATTTATCTCGATTAGACATTAGCTAGTGAATCTACCTTAACTCCGAAAACATGGTCCTTACCTTGGCAAGTGGGACACTCTCTTTTCTGTGTGAGAACAGTACACTGAACTCCATGTTGTAGCTCAAATGGTTTATATCGGTTAATGGTATCTCCCACAATATGATATAATTTTTCAGTTATTGCATGACCTTGTGCTATGTATTTCATATCATATCATCAATTTTAATGTTATGTTTACTAGGTCATTGCATCAGCTTGTTTTACAGACTTATCATGTTCAGATATCATATTTAATGCATTTCCTTATACTCAGTACATTCCAAGTATTAACCTCATACTTTTCTTCCTATATTGCCTGATAATATAAGGTCTAACATTCATCCTGTATCACGTGGTTACTACAGATTCTGTCATCGTTAGAGAAGCTTTGGTGACTTCTCTTATTTGAGGACGACCTCTCTATGTTTGATTTTTGTCATTACTTTCAGTTTTAAGATAATTAAAGTGAGCTAGGGGCTTGTCCTAGTCACACATATTTGTAGAGGCTTTTAAGACAGTTAGTTAGATTTCCGCATATGTGTTTCCTACCAGATCCTCTCTTATGATATGTTAGACTATTTGAGACTTGATTCTGCTTTGCAGTTAACTTAGTCTATTATTATGTTTCTTAGTGTCATGTCATGGCATGAGGTTAGCTTGGGGTCGCTTGTAACTCTAAGCATCATATCACGTGTTGGGGGTAGTCTCAAAGCGTGATAAACATGGTATTAGAGCATTAGGTTTAGGTCTCTTAGGGTGTCTAGAAGTTGTGTTAAGTTGAGTCTTCTTCATGGGTGTAAAGCGCACCTCATTTATGAAAGAGAGGCTACAAAAGATTTTTGGAAATACTCCTCTTCTTTCATAACCTCAATCATGCGATAAAGTGCAACTCTTTAAAGTCTCCTTCTAACTCATGGTTTGCACGTTTTCAAAACCATGCCTCCAAGAAGTCCTTACGTAAGAATGAATTAGAAGGAAGAGGAACAAGAACCTCCGGTTCTAATTTACCCTTTGGCAGAATAGGTCACTCATGCTAAGTTTAGGGCTGCTTTCTAAGTATTAGCCCAAGCCATGACTACTCAAGCCAACTGAGAGGTTGTAGGTCCTATGAACTCAAATATGGGTGCGAGTGCAATGACAGTTTGGGACTTCACTCGGATGAACCCTCCAGAGTTTCATGGTTCTAAGGTGGATGAGGATCCACAAGAGTTCATTGAGGGTATTCAAAAGATTAACGATATTATGGGTGTCACTCCAATCGAAAGTGCATATTTGACCTCTTATCAATTGAAGGGAGTTTCTCAGATTTGGTACAAGCAATGGAAAGAGGAAAGGGCTATTGCTGAAGGCCTGTTGGATTGGGACAAGATTAAGGGTGCTTTTCTAGATAGGTTCTTTGCTCTTGAGATGAGAGAGGTTAAGGTAAAAGAGTTCACAAATTTGAGGAAAGGCAACATAACTGTGAAGAAGTAAGCTTGTAAGTTTACTCAATTCTCCAAGTATGCTCCAACTATGGTTGCTGATTCTAGGGCTCATATGAGGAAGTTTGGCTCCAATGTTTCTGTGATGGTTGCGAAAGAGTGAAGAACTGCTATGTTGATTAAGGATATCAACATCTCCCATTTGATGACTCATGCTCAACAAAGTGAGGAGGAAAAACATAAGGAGTGTACTAGAGAGACTAAAAGGCCTCATACATATAGTGTTGATTATCCTCATCAGAGATCAGGAGGTGGTAGTCGTTCCCTATTCCATCAGAGATTTTCAGGACCGACCTTATCTTCTTCTAGTGCTCTAGTGCCTAAGTTTAACAAAGATAGGGTGCCAAGATCTAAGTCACAAGGTAGTCTTTCTAGTTGACATTCTTTCTCCACCTATAAAAACTGTGGTAAGAATAATCTAGGAGAGTGTATGGATTGTACTAGTGGTTGCTTTAGATGTGGTAAGACTAGTCACGGTTTGAAGGATTTCCCATCAGCTATAAGAAAGGGTAGAGATATTCATACGTAGACTCATCCTAGTGCTCAGCAGGTCGCCCTACTCAATGGGGTACCTTATCTAGCTCTAGCGGAAGACAACGTCTAAATAAGTTTTATGCTTTAAGAGCTCGACTGGATTAAGAGGGTTCCCCTGATGTGGATAGTGGTATGTTACGAGTCTTTCAATTTGATGTTTATGCCTTGTTAGATCTAGGATCCATACTTTTCTTTATGACTCCTTATGTTTCTATAAAATTCAATACCAGTCCTGAAATCCTATCAGAACCCTTCTCAGTCTCTACTCCAGTTAGTGAGTCAGTTTTAGCTAAATGGGTATCTTGAAATTTCCCAGTCTAAGTTTTTAAGAAAATCACCTCAAATGATCTAGTAGAGTTAGATATGCTTGATTTTGATCTCATTCTTGGTATGGACCGGATACATGCTTGTTATGTCTTAGTCGACGGTAAAACCAGAGTTGTTAAATTTCAGTTTCTGAATGAACCAATCATTGAATGGAAGGGTAGTACCTCAATGCCTATAGGTCAGTTTATCTCGTGCCTTAAGGCTAGAAAGATGATGTCTAAAGGTTGTATCTATCATCTAGTTTGGATTAAGAATACTTACTCCAAAACCCCAACTCTTCGGTCAATTCCTACAGTGAATGAATTCCTAGAAGTGTTTTGCGAATATCTTCCTAGAGTTTCTCTCGAAGTGAAAATCGACTTTGGAATAAACCTTCTTCCAGATACTCAACCTATCTTCATCCCTCCTTGCAAAATTGCTCTAACCATGTTAAGGAGTTGAAAGATTAGTTAAAGGACCTTCTAGATTAAGGTTTCATCAGTCCCAGTATTTCTCCATAGGGTGCTCCAGTTCTCTTAGTATGTGCATTGATTACCATCAATTTCATAAGGTCACAATCAAGAATAAGTATTCTACCCCAGGATCGATGACATGTCCAATTAGCTTCATGGTGCTGTTTTGTTTTCAAATATAGACCTCAGATTAGGCTATCATCAGCTCAGAGTCAGAGAATTTGACATTCAGAAGACAACCTTCAGGACTCGGTATGGTCACTATGAATTTTGGTTATGTCTTTTGGACTAACAAATGCTCCTGAAACTTTTATGGATCTAATGAACAAGGTGTTTAAACAGTATTTGGATATATTCATCATTATTTTCATAGGTTACATTTTGATCTATTCTCGGAGTAAGGATAAGCATGCAGACCATTTAAGGATTGTCTTGCAGATTCTTATGGACCTTTAGTTGTTCGTTAAGTTTAGTAAGCGTGAATTTTGGTTAAGGTCTACAGTGTTCCATGGTCATATAGTCTCAAGAGAAGGCATTCAAGTTGATCCTAAAAAGACCAAGGCAATTAAGAATTAGCATAGACCTCTTTATACCTTAGATATTAGGAGTTTCTTGAGTTTAGTTGGTTACTACAGATGATTGTTGAAGAGTTTTCCTCTCTTTCTTCTTCCTAGACTAGTTTGATTCACAAGAAAGTGAAATTTCAGAGGTCCAAAGCTTCTGTTAAGAGTTTTCAAGAGTTGAGGACTAGACTAACTTTAGTCCTGATTTTGACTCTACTAGGAGGTTTAGATGGTTTTGTAGTGTATTATGATACCTCTAGGATTGGTCTTAGATATATGTTGATGCAACATGGTAAGGTCATATCCTATGCGTCTAGGCAACTTAAGGTTCATGAGAAAAATTACCCGACTCACAAATTAGAGTTGGCGGCGGTGGTATTTGCTTTGAAGATATGAAGGCATCATCTTTATGGTGTTCATGTGGATGTGTTCACTGATCATAAGATTATTCGGTATGTATTCAAATAGAAAAATTTAAATTTTTGCCAAAGGAGATGACTCTAGTTGTTAAAGGATTATGACATGAGTGTCCTTTACTATCCGGGTAAAGAAAATGTAGTTGCAGAATCTCTTAGTAGATTGTCCATAAAAAATTTTGCTCAAATTGAGGATGTGAAAAAGGATTTAGGTTTTGATGTTCACAGACTTGCTTATTTGGGAGTTCGTTTGGTCGATTCATAGAATAGTGTAGTTGATGATCAAAATGGGTCAGAATTGACTCTTGTGTCATATGTTAAGGCAAAATAGGATAATAATTTGATGAATTTGGTTTAACTAAAGAAAACGGTTCTCGAAAAAGCTATTGAGGATTTCTCCCAAGGGGGAGAAGGTGTGTTTCATTATCATGGTCACCTATGTGTTCAAGATGTTGATGGACTAAGACAAGAGATACTCTCAGAAGCTCAAAGTTCTTGATATTCTATTCACCTGGGAGCCACTAAGATGTACCACGACCTACGAGAAGTTTATTGGTGGATGAGATGAAGAAGGATATTGAAGAGTTTGTGGCTAAGTGTCCAAATTGCCAGTAAGTGAAGGTTGAGCATAGAAAACCAGGCAATATGAATCAGGATATTAGTATTCCTAGTTTGAAGTGGGAAGATTTGAATATGGACTGCATCATAGTTTTTCCTTGCACATATCGTTAGCATTACGCTATTTGGGTGGTTGTAGACTAACTGACTAAGTCAACACATTTCCTTCCAATTAAGACTTCCTATTCAACCAAGGATTATGCTAGACTTTACATTCGAGAGTTGGTTATGTTTTATGGTGTTCCATTGTCCATTACTTAAAATAGAGGTACTCAGTTCACCTTTCGATTTTGGAGATCATATTAGAAAGGTCTTGGTACTCAGGTTAAGCTTAGCACAACTTTTCACCTGCAGACAGTGGTCAATCTAACTAGACTATTTAGACTTTGGAGGATATGTTGAGAGCTTGTGTGATTGACTTTAAAGGTAATTCAGATGATTATTTTCCTTTGATTGAGTTTTCTTATAATAATAGTTATCACTCTAGTATTCAGATGGCTCCATTTGAGGCTCTCTATGGTAGGAGGTGTAGGTCTCCTATTTATTTATTTGAAGTTTGTGAATAGGACATGAGTTAGTTTATGAGGCCATGTAAAAGGTTTGACTTATTAGAGACAGGTTGAGAACGACCAAGATTAGACAGTCTATATGGAGTAAGAACTATCTGAAATGACGTCAGAGGATTTCTAAGGCATAAAGGCTCCAATAAGCAACTCTAAGGTAAACACTAGCCTACGCCTAGGCTAAGACCCAGAATAAGTCGCAACTAACAATACAAAAGGGCATATAGATACAACATGTCATGATACAACATTGCAAAAAAAGGTACACACGCTTAATTACCAAAAAATATTCAAAAGGTAGGCGGAATTTCTATCAACTTAACATGAGACATGCTAAGAACCCTCCCAAAACTAGCTAACCACCATGTAAATACTAAACACTAGCTCAATCTAAGATCAATAAGTTGGAGCCTTCCTTGAGGTCAATCATGCACACTTTAAATTCAACTAAACTGGAGCTTTGCCCTTCCGAATCGCCTCTAACCATTGATACGCTAACAAATAAATGATCACGAGGTCAATACAAACATTTTTCCATCCAATTAACAATGATTAAACATGGGACTAAAAATGAGTTAAATATGACATTGTGGGACTCGCACGAGGAATCTCAAAATTGACTCAGTCAATTGGTCTCATTCACCTTAAGGAGCTCATGCCCCAAAGACAGGCACAATTCAAGCTCAAAATCAAGCCCAAGAAGCTCATGCACCAAGAAGATCAACAATTAACCATTAAATCTAAGAATGGAGGAAAGGAAGGGAGAGTACGTGTTCAAATATGCAATAAATGAGCCTATCAACCTCCTAAAGCAATCTGATGAGCTGGTATTTTACTGACTCATTACACTCAAATTCATCAATTATTTCCATGTTTTAATGCTAATTGAACGGGTTTTAGGCCCTAGTTCTCTTGTATGCAGGCACTCCTTAGAAAAAGAAAAGTTGATGGATTTGAAGCTAAAATGCATTGAAGCACACAGGCAACGGACCTAGCATCCCATAGAAGCCAACATGCGTCTCGCTGGCTAAACGCCAACTTGAATGGAGCTTTTCTTCTTTAGTACAAGTGTGAGGTTGGCTCGGTACAATAAATGATCGGCGTTGATCGATCCAAGTGCAGAAGATTTTTATGAAAATAGAAGGCCGATGTGAGAAGGCGATTGGTGCATCGGTAGTAGAACTAGCGTCTTCCAGAAGCCAACAGGTGTCTCTCCGGCTAAATGTGGCTTGAATGGTGCTTTGCTGCTGTAGTACCAGTGTGAAGTTTGTGCAGTACGATGACTAATCGGCATTCGCTGATCCCAATGCAGAAGCTCCTGATGAAAGTTGAAGGTTGATGTGAGGAGGCGATTGGTGCTCTAATTTTTTTGATCGGCGTTTCGCCGATCCATTGCAAGTCCAAAGGACGGAAGCTGAAGGGCAATAATGTATTTTTTTTGTAAAAGAGTGCTTCCTTTGGAATGTTCCAAGGATAGAATAGAAATTTGTGCAATTACGTACCTTTATATTCTTCTTAATTAGGGAAATAGAAATATTGAGAATATGATATGAAATATTGTGGAACGTAGAGAATAGAGAATAGTAGCAAGAACTTCTTAGCTTGTAGAGAAAGAAAACTCAGATTTGGGTTAATTTTAAGTTGGGAACTCAAGTTTTACTTATCCATCTAGCTTGGAATAAAGCATTCCTTTATGGGTGTTGTCTCTATTTCATCTTTTATGAGTAGCTAAGCCCTTATCTAGGGTTTTGTGTGCTAGATGGGGGTGTAAAACCCCGAATAGGTATTGATTAATCGACGTTCGTATTGATTGTATTGCATGGATTGATTATTTTCTTGAAGTTTTAATCTACAACAGCTGTTGTAAACATTGGTTGAGCTCTCTAACACCATTTTGACTTGGGAAAACTTAAAGGGGTTGGGTAAAACTCAACAGTGAGCCCTTGATGAAATTTACGCTATGGGTTGGAGCCAGGGATGGGATAATTCGAGTAGTTTCACATTTATTGATATTGAGCTAGGAATAGTCTATCTACTCAAGCTTTGTATGGTGTTTTATTGGAAAGGGTCTTGGATCTCGGGAGAATACAAGAGATATAGGCTTGATAGTTCGAGAAAATATTGAGTGTATCTTAGACCAAGCGCTATCCACGTATAAATCGATATTGTTCGGTTAATTTTTACCTATTCAAGTTGAAACCCCTATCGCTATGCACACACCCCTAGTCTTTTCCAATTTATTTAGATCTCATTTGTGTTAAGTCCCTATTTTTTTTACTTAGTCTTGTCAAAATATTAGTTTTTATATAAAACCCCCCATTTTCATATATATGTTTGTTGAGAATTTAATTTGCTATCATATTTGAGTGGTGAAATTAATAGAAGAAGAGTCCCATATACCAATCCTTGTGGTTCGGCCCCGACCGAATAAGTTGGGTATTTGTTTTGCATACAAATGCTTATGCCCCAAAATATGGGACATAGCTTAGAGTTTATCCAAAATGGTGTCGCTGTAGGGGATTGGTTAACGATCGACTTTTGTTGATTTCTAAATTCAAATTTGTGTGCATTTTATTTTCTTGTTATTCTTTTATTTTGTGTTGTTGTTGCCCAAACACATGACAAGATGAATCAAGAAGCCGATGAAGAAAGTGTTGGTGATGTGGGGTTCGAAAAGGAATTCACCGCCGATGAAGTACCTATTGAGTTATGTGTGGCGGAGCAATTCATCTACTACTTGAGGTTTTAGATGCCACTTTGATAACGCTCAACTACACATATAACGATTCAAGGTGTAGGCGATCTCTAGCAAGTGTAAACCCAACAAATTGTTGGGGTCGATCCCACGAGGAGTGATCTAGTACAGAATTCGACTACGAAGTAAGTTAGTGTCCTAATCTTTTGTAGAATTTAAAAAGTTGATACGAAACATGAAGTAAATCATAAGATGTTGATTATCAAAATGAGTGAACAGGTAGGAACAGAATACAAAAACACAATTAACAACGAATTTAACAAATGAGAGAAAGGACCTTAGGGATGTGTGAGTGTTCAACTGCTAATTTTGCTAAATGGGTAATTACGAATTGCTTAAGTATGTTGAATTTCAATGGGTAGGCAAGATCATAGGTACAATAGCTATTTGACAATCAGCTATCATGCATTCAATTGAGTTCCATCAAACCCCAACAGGCATTACACTAGAAAGCGATCTTATACCTTGATTCAATCTACTTTAACAAACTGGGTAGTAAAAGCAACAGCCCATACAATCATCAATTGCTAATTCCACTCAAATGCACCTTTGATAAGAATACAAAGAGATATAGACTAGAACTGAATTTGCAACTTCAATTCATAAATTAAAACATGAATTAACAACTTAACCCATTTAAATCTAGCATTAAATTCAGCAATTCATAGTACCCGTAAGTTAATTAAGCAATTGAACACATAATCACACCCTTAAGGCATTGGGGTTTTAGCAAATCATAGCAAAAGTGAAGAAATTGTAACCAAAGATGTCAGCCATTGATTCACAAGATCTTCAAAAAAATCAAAATGCTACCAATTAGAATTACATCCAAAGTCTTAAATCCAAAAACTCACAACAATAGTTTAAAAAGCACTCCAAAATATTCAAAATGCAAGAGTACTTCTTAGTCTCAGTTAACTGGTTCCTCACTGATACTCAACTCTCTTTTCAAAAAATCATTTATACTCTCACAAATATTTCCCACATTATGAAATGCGGGACCACTTGGTGGCATAAGTTGGGCTCGCCCATCCACTCGGTGATACGCCGAGTTGCTCATTCTCACCTTTTAATTCTTGACTTCAGCATGGCTCTGTATTGGAACTTTAGGCGATGTAAGTCGGGCTCGCCTAACTGGTCGGAGACTCGCCGATTAGCTCCCAAGCTCACCGACTTGACTTGACTCTTCTCCTTGTCTACTGGAACTTTAGGCGATATGCACATCCACTCGGCGAGTCACTGAGTTGTCTTTTGCGAGCTCCAGCCTTTTTTTTCCTCCAATTTTGCAACTTTTCAGCTTCATTTTGCATTATCTTGTCCTTGCCTCATTCTCAAGTCTCCTTGCTGCACATAAACAATTTAACATTAGTTATGAGTGCAAAATAGGCATTAAGGAAACAAATTTAGTACAAATGAAGCTCTAAATAAGTCAAAACTACCGACTCATCAACACCCCCAACTTAAATTTTTGCTTGTCCTCAAGTAAAACAAGAGATCAATCAGTTCAATAGGGATGTCTACAAACAGTGCTCCTTGAGAATCTACATGAGAATGCACACAAGGTTAAATCTATCATGCAAGGATCAAATGTGCACTCAAAGTTTCAAATTCTGACTAGCCATTTTCAATTAGAGTTCAAACTCACAAATGCTTACTTTAATCACAAATTCATGCCCAACAAAAGTATTCAAATGCCCTCACAACAAAGATGATTCCATGGTCTCACAAAGTTGATCAACAAATATGATTAAGGAATCGAAATCAACACTCACTCTCAAATGAGAAAAACATGCATGACTCTACCCATAGGCTTGCCCGTATTTTCCAACCAACACATCACTACGCTCATGTAGGATCAAAAAGGTCTTTCAAGGCTTGTAATGGGGCTGAGGGTAAAGGTATGATCATTTTTGGTTTAGTGACTCTACCTTCAAGGAGCATTGCTTATTCTTCTTATCTTTCCCTTTTTCTTTCGTTCATCTCATTTTCACAACTCATCTTTGGTCTTTTCAAAACTCACAGCCAATTTGTGATACCCGTTTTTTTTAAAAAATTTCTCAACATAATACAATGATCAAACTTTATTCAACTCATTTCTTTTCTTTTCTTTTCTCAACACCTCTTTTTATGTTCTTTTTTTAAGAGGGGTTCCATCTTTTTCACAACTTTCCAAAGTTAAGCTCACAAGTTTCTGGCTCGGTTTCTTTTTTCACTCTTACCACACCCCCAACTTAGGTTTTTGGCCTAAGTTGGTAAGTCAAACACACCAATGCTCCATGAAGGTTAAAGGTGGGAGATAGTATGGCAATTTCAATCAACCGGTTGTTTTCTTTTGCGCTTACTCAAATAAAAGGGTAGGCTCAAATGGTGCCAATCTGGGTTCACACACTCACAAGGTTGTCACACAAAGGTATAACAATTAGGTTCACTCTAAAAAATTTATGCCTAAGATCATTTCCTTCATTTACCAATGCTTAGTCAATTGGACCAAAGGGGCAAGTTCTAGGCATCATCATACACATCTTTCAAGTAAAGCTCACCACACATGGCATTCAAACCCTATTATGGATCACAACTCTATGAGTCAAGATTGCGTGTAACGGTCATTGCAAGACTCACCATCGACAATTGACTAGTCACAATGAGATGCTAAGAGTACACACAAGACTATGCAACTCGAATTACCTCGTTGGATTCACACCCACATGTCATTCATCAAGAGCACTATTCAAGTCATCGATATTGATCAAACCCGATACTCGAGTGTACAAGAGAACTTACAACTACTCAATCACCACACAAATAATGAAGAGAAGTAGAGAGAGATATCACGAGAAGCCAAAACCATTTCTATCAACTAGAATAACTTCATAAATCAAAACAAAACATCAATAAAAAACATACAATCAAATAGGGGTTGGGAAAATCACCACCCCACCAAAAAGAAAAAGCAGTGTCCTCAATGCAGAATCAAAATAAAAACAAGAGATAATGGAAATGCAAAGGAAGGTCCTCCTGTCTAGCTAGGCCGTAGGTGTGTCCTCAACCTGGGCATCAGTACCCGGTGCAATCTCTACAGTAGGCTTGGTCCCACTCGACCCAACCATCGATCTCTCTTAGAGGGACTCAACAGTAACAGCTCGGACCATGTTGCCGTCTAAATCCTCAAGATCCGCATACACCTCACTATCACGCACAGCAAAGTCCTCCTTATTCGTCTCCAGAGCGTCAGAATCACCCTCATCCTCAGCTATTGGAGCAACGCCGGTGGTGGTGGGTGGTGGAACATCACCACTAGTACCCCCAGTCACATCCACACTACCTCACAAAATGGTAATGTCGGTGGACTTCAGCTCGTCCACATCTCTACGCAAGTCGGCTATATCAGTACGGATGGTTGTCAACTCAGTAGAAGTGCCATATCTCTTCTCACACTCTGTAAATCTAGTGGTGAGGGCATCCATGGCCAACCCATGAGCCATAATTGAATTGCACTGATCTGCCAACTCCGCTCTAATAGGAGAAAGTGCCGCTGCGATGGCACGCTCAATCATAGTAGGAACAACTACCTCGACTCGTGAAGCTCGCACATCAGCAGAATGGGCAAGGTGCCCCATCTTAATAATCATGGCCTGAGTCAAAGGCCTGGAGCTGGGAGCTGAGGCATGTGCAGCTGTAGAAGAAGTGGCTGGGGTAGAAACAGAGGTAGCAGGAGCCTCAGGGAAGGGTATACCTGTCTGCTCAATAGCGGGAGTGGGAGAACCGGTCTTTATGGCCTCAACATCGACGACTGGAGACGTTTCTACTCGATGTCTCCTCCTCCTCTCCACCTCATCCTTCAAGTACTCTGCCTCAATATGGCGGATGTCACAAGATGAGGTCGAGGCGACCTCAACATCCTTCTTAGCCTCGAAGGGAACCCCAGCACGTCGGAAAAAATCTTTAATCAGGATCGAGAAGAGGAGCGATATCTAATTTTGTTTGGCCCTCATTAGGATCTCCTGCTCAATAATCATCCCCAAGTTGAGCAAGTGACGGTCCATAATGCAACCCAGGAGTGCGGCCTTCGGGTGCTGTAGAATGGACTCATTCTGGGAAGGCATGAGGGTGTTGCTTAAGAATCCAAACCAATATCTAGCAGCTATGGTTAGGTCCCTCTTCTCAATTATTGCTCCAGCCTCTAGCCACCAGGGAGATGCATCACTAATCAAAGAAGCCAACCACCCCTTGAGGGTCTCCAAACTACCCTTGAGATTGTCGGCCAATGAATGCCAATACTTGAATGTGCAACCGAGGTTATCATTTATCTCAGTCTGGCTACACTTTATCTTTTTCCCATGCACCATGACAAAATCAACTGGTGCCATCGACTGCGCCTGCTTCTTTGCTTTCGAGATCAGATCGGAGTAGGCTGCGTAGAACTCCCAGACCCATATAGGCACATAAAGATTCCGAGGTTTAGTAAAAATTTGAAATTTGTGTGAGAGAAGTATCTCCCACGCCTCTGGATACCTGTCCACCACCCCATTAGTGGACAACCTCTTTTCTTCGAGGATTGTGCGTAAACCCTCGGACTTCAAACGATTCATCGACCTCGGAGGATTAACTGGGGCCAAAACTGGAGCTGCAGCTGGAGGAGCAGGAGTAGCAGCTGCCGAAGGCTCAGGTCTGGTAGTAGAAGTAGCACCCCTTGCTAACAGGTCATGCAATGTCTTAGACTGCAACTTGGCTCGCGTCCGCTTAAGAATCTTTCCAATAGGAGTCCCGAACTCCTACACCTCCTCATCCCCAGAATCTGCGGAGGTGAACTGTACGGAACTGTCCTCACTATCCGAGGAAGAACTCTCCTCGACTACCTATTGCTTTCCCTTCCCTTTGGATTGGGCCTTAGGTTGTTGGGGTCGGGGTTGTGTAATCTTCGAAGCGATCACTACCCCTTTGGCCTTATTTCTGGGTGGAGGACCATGTACGGGAAGTTTGGGCCTTTCCATACCTATGAAAATAGACAACCAACACAAGCAATAATCGAAATGGGTTAGAAAAGGGGTCACTCTAAAAAAAATGCAGAAGAACTCGCCGAATAGGTAGGCAAGTCACCAATTCACTTAGGCACGCTAGAGAGGCATCACCGAAATTAATAGACTGAAATCAGGCAAAAACTCAAATCAAATGGACGATGGAAACACTACGTGGTGAGGCATCGAGTTCACTCGGTGAGCTAAAGGGGGCTCGCCAAATGTTCCAGAATGCACAGGTATAGAATTAAAACAAAAAGGCGATGGAGAGTGCAATGGGTGACACGCCAAATCCGTTCGGCGAGCTCGACTTAGCTCATCTAATGGATCCAATGCATCACCCCCCAAATTTTTCAACGATTATCGACCATCAGCCCAAGAAACAACAATTAAAGCTCAAACAACAACAATTAGACTAGACCCATCCCCAATTTCTACCTGGGGTACTCAGACTTCCCCAAAATCAATTTGAAAACTACGAAACGATGATTTTACCTTAAGAAAGACATCACCCAATCTATCATTTGGCCAAATCAAGCCATTTAATTTAAATCGGGGCTACTTAGACTTCACCCAACACTCAAACAACAACCCACAATCACAATACGAAATTATCCAATTCAACGAAGGCTAAAATTTTTTAAATCATGCATGCTCGAATTCAATTAACACAATCAAAGCAAAAGGAAATAATCGAGTCATAAAAACAAGCAATCACTCAATTACCCATACACTAACAAGTAGAATTAATGAAAACGACATAAAAGATTCGAAACCAAAGAAAACCAACCTCAATTAAGACAAGATGAAGCAAAAATAGAAAAACAGGGATAGGGGACGAGTCCAACGCACTCCAATAGCACAAAATACAACTAAGTACGAAAATAAAAGACAAAAGTATACGGTTATGTGAAGAGGAGTTGAAAATTTCAAGTAGAATGAAGATTTGAATTTGAAAAGCTTAAAATACGTTCAGTTCGCACTCACTTTGGCGATGGACTAGCGTCGCCAAGTGGTTCAGCAACGTGCATAATGGGCAAAAGGCTTGCCGAAATCAACAGGACACTAGCTACCAAAAATGTCCAGAAGTCGAGCTCGATCGGGCTCGCCGACTTTACTCGGCGATGTGCCGAATGGAATGGTAGCTTGCCTAATCTTCCAGTGCACCCTTCAACTGTAACCTTCAATTGGCGATGGAATTAGGCAATCCCAGGGGTCATAGGGCAACGCGCCACGTGGTTTAACCCCTTGCCTTGTAGCCATGAGTTGAAATTTCAAACTCTAACCGACACAACCAACACACGTTATTCAAACTACTAATGGGTTGCCTCCCAAGAAGTGCCTTACTTAACGTTGTCGCACGACGTGGACATGCTTTCAAGCATCATTCAAGTACACCACATC
Organism: Solanum appendiculatum; assembly: GCA_018342035.1. Taxonomy (NCBI): domain Eukaryota; kingdom Viridiplantae; phylum Streptophyta; class Magnoliopsida; order Solanales; family Solanaceae; genus Solanum; species Solanum appendiculatum. The sequence continues at coordinate 71,046 of JAGDQO010002603.1, read as the reverse complement.
TATCAATCTCACATTTGGAGCCTCTTCAAAGTAAAGTTTCAGCCTTTGTCCATTCACTTTGAAGAATAACCCATTTTCACCCTCAACTTCAATTGCTCCATTTTCAAACACACGATCCACCTTAAAAGGGCCCGACCACTTAGACTTGAGCTTACCCAGAAAGAGTCTCAAGAAAGAATTGTAGATTAACACACGATCACCCACTCTATCTCTCAATGAAGTATCTTGGCATCATGCCACCTTTTCAGTTTCTCCTTATAAAGAACTGAACTCTCAAAAGCCCAAAGTCGAAATTCCTCCAAAGCATGGAGTTGGTCAACCCAATTCTTGGATGTGTCATCCCAATTCAAATTCATGGTTTTCAAAGCCCACAAGGCCTTATGTTCAAGTCCAACTGGTAGATGACACGATTTACCGAACACCAATTGATACGGTGACATACCAATCGGGGTCTTAAAAGCAGTTCTATATGCCCAAAGAGCATCATCTAACCGTCGAGACCAATCAAATCGATTTGCATTAACGGTCTTGGCCAAGATTCCTTTAATTTCCCGGTTCGACACTTTGACTTGCCCACTTGTTTGTTGATTGTAAGGGGTAGCAACCTTATGCTTGACTCCATAATTGTTCAACAACGAAGCAAAAATTCGGTTACAAAAATGAGAACCCCATTACTAATAATAGCACGTGGAGTACCAAACCTGGTGAATATGTATCTCTTAAGGAAAGCCACTACACTTCTCCCTTCATTGTTAGGTAAGGCCACAACCTCCACCCATTTGCAAACAAAATCAACGGCCATCAAAATATATTTGTTCAATAAGAACTCACGAAGGGCCCATAAAGTCGATTCCCCAAGCATCAAACAATTCAACCTCAAGGATCGGATTAAGGGGAAGCTCATGTCTACGCGATACTCCACCCTGCAATACCTTGGTAGTTGTATGCACTCCACTATAATGTCCACCAACCGGTAATGCATGACATGCAATAAGAATAACGTCTATTTTAACCTCCGGTACACATCTTCTAATAATATGATCAGCACATTCTCGAAATAGATACGGGTCATCCCAAAAATATTTCTTCACATCAAAAAGGAACAATTTGCGTTGATAAAACTTCAGCCCATCAGGAATAATTGCACACACCACATAATTTGCAAAATCAGCATAACAAGGAGTGGAACCCGTTGACACCACCATCACTGTCTCATCGGGAAAAGCTTCTTCAATATCAGTATCACCAGAAACAACTACACTTGTTTCAAGTCCCGATAAATGATCAGCCACCTGATTCTCACATCCTTTTTGATCTTTGATCTTTGACCTCAAAGTCGAACTCTTACAGTAATAGCACCCATCGAATCAATCTCGCTTTTACATCCTTTTTGGCCATCAACTAGCGTATAGCAGCATGGTCGGTGTGCACCACTACTTTAGTGACCAATAAGTAAGCGCAAAATTTTTCAAAAGCATACACCACTGCCAACAACTCTTGTTCGGTAACGGTGTAGTTCTTTTGAGCCACGTTCAAGGTCTTGCTTGCATAGTAGACCGGATGGAATAACTTGCCTCTATGTGGACCAAGCACAGCTCCCAAAGCCACACCACTAGCATCACACATTAGTTCAAATGAAATTTTCCAATCCGGAGCAACGATGATCGGAGTCGATACCAACTTCCCTTTTAGACATACAAATACATTGATGCAAGCCTCATCAAACTCAAAAATGCTTTCTTTCTCAAGTAGCTTGCAAATAGGATGAGCTATCTTAGAAAAGTCTTTTATGAACATCTGGTAGAAACCTGCGTAGCCCAAGAAACTTTGAACACCTTTGATCGAGATAGGAGTAGGTAACTTGGCAATAACTTCAACCTTAGCTTGATCCACTTGTATACTATCTCCTGAAATTTTGTGCCCCAACACAATACCCTCTTTGACCATGAAGTGACACTTCTCTCAATTAAGAACAAGATTTGTTTCAACACATCTTTGCAAGACTCTACCAAGGTGCTCAAGGCATGCTTCAAAACTATCCCCCACGACTAAGAAATCATCCATGAAAACCTCCATCGAGTCTTCCACCATGTCAGCAAAAATAGAGAGCATACACCTCTGGAACGTGGCCGGTGCAGTACACAACCCAAAAGGCATTCTTTTAAAAGCAAATGTTCCATCGGGGCATGTAAAACTGGTATTGTCTTGATCTTCAGGTGCTATGGAGGTTTGATTACAACCGGAATATCCATCCAAAAAGCAATATGATCCACGCCCCGCCAATCTATCAAGCATTTGGTCCATAAAGGGCATTGGAAAGTGATCTTTCTCTGTACTTGCATTTAACTTTCTATAGTCCATACATACATGCCAACCGGTAACCGGTTGCATAGGTATAAGTTCACCCTTGTCATTCGGGACTACCGTCATACCTCCCTTCTTTTGGACACATTGTACTGGGCTCACCCACTTGCTATCTACAATTGGGTAAACCACACCCGCATCTAACCACTTAATGATTTCCTTCTTAACCACTTCTTGCATTGGATGATTCAACCTCCTTTGGTGCTCGACGCTGGGTTTACAATCAACTTCCAATTGAATCTTGTGCGTGCAAATACCGGGTGGAATCCCCACTATATCAGCAATTGTCCATCCAATAGCTTTTATGAACTTTTTTAACACACTCACAAGGGCATGTACTTTCCCTTCAAGTGAATCAGTAGCAATAATAACCGGCAAAGTATTATCAGCCCCCAAAAATATATATCGAAGATATGGAGGAAGAGCTTTCAACTCAAGTTTCGGGGGTGCTTCAATGGATGGCTTCTCGGGTGGACTCTCTCTATTTTTCAAATCAATATCAAGCTTCAAAGGAGTTTTCGAGTAAGAACCTAAACCCGATAAAGCAGCCACCACTTCATCATAATCTTGGATCTCCTCTCCGTCATAATTCAATAGTACGGCAGCCAAAGATTCACCAATACATGAAACTTCATCAATCTAGCAACCGCTTCATCGATCACATCAATAACCAATACCACATGGAGATCGCTTGGTTGCTTCATGGACTTGCATACATTGAAAGTGACTTCCTCCTCGTTAACTCAAAGCTTTAAATTTCCTCTTTCCACGTCGACAAGGGCTCTCCTGGTGGCCAAAAATCGTCTATCAAGAATAATATATCTTGCAGCTTTTCCATAGATCTTGCAGCTTCAGATTTGTGATTGTATATCAAGTCTTTTTGTACACTTCTATTTTGTCCCTATTCACAAGTTCTTTTGGCAATTAATTGCTAGATATATGGAAAGTTTAGATTTTCCCGTTCATGTTGCTCCCATAACTATCACCACCTTGTTATGGGATTTCCACTCCAGAACGTATTTGAATAAGAGGCTATCATGGGCCTTTTTCTAATATGGGTATATAGAAAAGTGATTATTTCCATTACAAAAAAAAAAAGAAGAGAAGATGACTTTTGTATATATTTTTCAACTAGTTTTGACGCACGTGCGTTGCACGTGAATATCAAACAATGTACTACACCATTTTTAAAAATAATGTGAATATTATTAAATAAAAAAATTAAGTAAACAGTTATAAAATGAAGGATAAAGCATAAGTTCCTATGAATAGTGGATGCAAACTTTCTTATGATTATTATAGAAAGTTAGTCACTCTTAAAATCTCTTATAAATTACACCTCTAAAATATAGTTTCTCCTCCCTCCCCAATAGTACATTACTTAGTTATTATTGTATTGTTGGAGTTCTTACTTTTAATATAATATTATATATATATATATATATATATATATATATTGATATAAAATATAAAAGATATACTAAATTGGATGTTTTTAATTGGAGTATTTGTCATGACCCAAAAATCGAGGTCATGATGGCATACATCCCATAACCACCCTGATGTTTAAGCTGAACAATAAAACACATACGAGACTCCCAAAGAGGAATTCAGGCCACAACTGAAAAGAGGAGAATAACAACGAAGAATTTCCCAAAACCTAGTGTCATAAGTGTAAAGAGCATCTAAAACAATCCCTGAATATAAGTACATCATAAGTCTCCGAATAATAGTAAAGACTAAAATGGAAGATGGAGTTAATGGCGATCCGGAGCACAGGGTCTCACCACAACTCCGAAATGAGCCTGCTCGCTAGATAATCAGCCACCACGAGGAGTACCCTGACGAGAATCTGCATCAAAAGGGATACAAAAGTAGGGGTGAGTACAATTCACATGTACTCAGTAGGTTTGACCGACTGAGTATAAGGAGCTAATAAAACTTATGAAATAAACTATGGAACGCTTCCACCTGCATACAGAAAAGTCCCACACCGGCATCGGTGCCGCCATTTTATATAGAACGGCGCGAGTAAAGTAAACATATAAGTCATAGTAATATCAAAGATCATCAGATAAGGCACAAACACAAAGAACGATGCAATGCAATGAGATGATGCAATGATGTGGTGGTACAACGGAATCAAGGCTGTCGCACAATTTGTCGTAACCCTGTCGAGCTAAGGCTTCCAGATAAGGACCCATGGGGGACTCATAGTCCATATACAAAATCACAATCTCAACTTTAGGAACACCAATATGACCACTAATCCTCAAAACTCTATCGAGATCAAGAGAAGCCGACTTAGCTTCACCCCTCAACACTTTTTCCCGAATCGTCCTCAACTTATCGTCATCAAACTGGTGGGCAAAAATCTGATCCATCAAGGTAGACCAAGCCTCCATGAAGGCTAAAATACTGTAAGGTGTCAAAATATCAAATCGAACCATCTGTCTAGCCAATGACTGAACCTCTAATGCCAAAGGTCTCTCATTAGCCTTAAGGAAGGCTAAGCTACCCATAGTAGGCGTTTTCCAGCTCAAAGCATCTGCCACTACATTAGCCTTGCGTAGATGATAAAAAATGGTGATGTCATAATCTTTCAACAGCTCCAACCACCTACGCTACCTCATGTTCATATTCGGCTGAGAAAAGATATACTTGAGACTACGATGATCGGTAAAGACCTTACAATGCACCCCGTAGAGATAGTGCCTCCATAACTTCAAAACAAAAACCACTGGTGCTAACTCCAAATCATGAGTAGGGTAGTTCTTTTCATGTACCTTCAACTGTCGAGAAGCATAGGCTATGAATCTCCCCTTCTGCATCAACACACCACCCAAATCAATACCCGAAGCATCACAAATTATAATAAATGCCACACCCTCATCGGGTAATGCTAGAATAGGTGTCGAAGTCAATAACTCCTTGAGCTTTTAAAAACTCACCTCACACTCATTGGTCCACTGAAATGCTACAGTCTTCTGAGTTAACCTAGTCAATGAGGCTGTGATGGAAGAGAAACTCTAAACAAACGGACGATAATAACTCACTAACCTAATGAAACTCCGAATCTCGATAACTGAAGTAGGTCTAGCCTAATCACGAACTGCCACTACCTTGGCCGGATCAACCATAATCGCATCCTTGGTCACCACATGACCCAAGAAAGCCATAGACTCAAGCCAAAACTCACACTTAGAGAATTTTGCATACAACTTCTCCTCCCTCAATCTCTGAAGCACGACCCTCAAGTGACAAACATGGTCGGCCTCATTCTTGGAGTAAACCAAGATATCATCGATGAATACAATCACAAAAGAGTCCAAATAAGGTTGAAATACCCGGTTCATAAACTCCATAAAAGCAGCTGGGGCATTAGTCAGCCCAAAAGACATGACCACAAACTCATAATGCCCATAACGAATCCTGAAAGTGATCTTCGAGATATTAGAATCCCGAACTCTCAACTGATGGTAACCCGACCTCAAGTCAATGTTTGAGAACACCGATGCACCCTGAAGCTGGTCAAATAGATCATCAATGCGAGAAAGAGGAAATTTTTTCTTGATCGTTACCTTGTTCTACTGTCGATAGTCAATACACATCATCATAGTACCATTCTTCTTCATAAATAAGTCTGGTGCACCCCACGGTGAAACAGTAGGCCGAATAAACCCTTTCTTCAACAAATCTTCCAATTGTTCCTTCAATCCTTCAACTCAGTCGGAGTCATCCGATAAGGAGAAGTTGAAATGAGCTTGGTGCCCGACTCCAAGTCAATCACAAAATCAATATCATGGTCCGGAGGAACACTTGGTAAATATTTAGGAAATACATCCATGAACTCTTTCACCACTCTCGTGGTCTCTAAAGGAGATGAATCCTTAGTGAGATCACAGACATTGTCCAAATAAGACAAGAAACCCTTTTCCAACATACGATGAGCACGAATATAAGATATCACCCCCTTTGGATAAGAACTCAGAGTACCCGTCCACACTAATCGAGGCAAACTAGGATAAGCTAAATTCACGGTCTTAGCATAATAGTCTAGAATCGCATGATAGGGAGATAACAATTACATACCTAATATCACATCAAAATCAAGCATCTCTAATAAGATCAAGTTTGCCTTAGTATCTCTACCCGAAAACGTCACTACACAACCCCGATACACCCGATCCACCATTAAAGACTCACCTACCTCGGTAAAGATGCTAATAGGTACTACTAGGGTCTCACATACATAATCAATATCCGTAGCAAAATAATTCCACACATAAGAGTAGGTGGACCTGGGATCAAACAATACTGAAGTAGAGCGATGGAAAACTGGGACAATACCTATAATAACAGCATCGGAGGCCTCTGCCTCAACTCTACCCAGAATGGCATAACACAGTCTATGGTCACCACTGGCCTGGGACCCACCACGAATAGCCCCTCGAGCTCCACCCTTGGCACCCCTGGTGCCATCTCTAGCACTCTGTGAAACACCTCTGACAGCTGGAGCTGGTGTAGAACGAATAGCCTGTGACTAGGGCTTAACAGTAGAAGGAGCACTACTAGGGCAATCCTTTGCCTTATGCCCAAACTCATCACAAACATAGCAGCCTTGAGGACTCAAACCTCGGGGAGGACAACCAGAAGTGTCGACACGTCCTCCCGAACTTGAAAAACCACCATGACTAGTCTGCCCAGACCTGGACCAACCTGTATCAGTTGTACTCTGAATCACCGCATGTACTGACCTTCCCTGATAACCCTGGGTGCCCAGACCCAAATACTCTCTACCTCTAGAGGAAAAGCCACTGAACTGACCCTAACGATAGAACCTCTTGGCACCGCCCTGTCTAGCATGTCTGATGCTCTCGATCATCCTGGCATGATCAATAATACTCTGAAAGGAGCCACCTGATAGCACAAGAGAGGATGTGGCCTCCTACAGATAGCCGGTGAATCCTTTCACCAACTTGTGGATCCGCTCAAACTCTGTAGGGATACTCGACATAGCATAACGAGACAACTCATGAAAGCGAGCCTCGTACTCAAATACTGATAAAGAATCCTACTCTAGCCTATCAAACTCATCTCTACTCTGATCACGAAGGCCGTACAACACAAACCTCTCAAGGAACACCTCAGTGGACTACTCCCAACCCATCATAGGAGAACCGGTAGGTCTGCGAGCAAGAACTGATCTCCACCACTCCTTGGCCACTCCCGCAAACATGTAGGAAGTGTAAGCCACTCCATGTGCCTCTAAAATACCCAGCTTGAACAACCTGTACTGGCACTCAAACAAGAAATGATAGGCCTTCTCCCCCACTGTACCGTCGAACCTGGGAGGTGCCAATCTCACAAACCTCTTAAAACTCTTCTACTCAGACACTGACATGGCTGCATTAGCAGAAACTGGCAGGGCTGCAAATCTTGGAGGTGCAATAGAGGGCACTAGAGAAGAACCAGGAGTCTGAAACCCCACACTAGGCCCCTGAACTGGCGGGGTAGTACAAACTATAATAGGGGAGCCTGAAGTGCCCGGAAGAATATCAGGAGTAGGGGCACCATCCAATCTAGCCAATAACCGGACAAGCAACTCCTGGAGTGCCGAGGTACTATCGGGAACTGAAGGAGGCTGGGCTGGCCTCTGCTACTAATTCTGCTGCTCAAAATCTTCCTCATGCTCATATATAGGCTCAGTGATGCCTCCCTAGTCCATCCTCAAGTAGGTGCTGCTCCCATTGCTCGATCACGACCCCTACCTCCTCTGCGTCCCCTGCCTCACCCATGGACTAGGGTTCGGGCAACAGGTACGGCCTCACCCTCGGTGACTCTTGCTTTAGTCCTCACCATCCGCAAAAAGAATATATTAGAGGTATACAATACTTTGATATGAATGAATCGCACGAAAGGAATCAATGAAAGGAATTTCTCCTAGTAAGTATCTTGTAGCCTCTCAAAGATAAGTACAGACGTCTACGTACCGATCCGCAAGACTCTACTAGACACCCTGCTCTTTAGCTTATGAGACCGGTGAACCTAGCGCTCTGATACAAATTTGTCACGACCCAAAAACTAAGGTCATGATGGCACACATCCCAAAACCACCCTGATGTGTAAGCCAAACAATAAAACACATACGAGACTCCCAAAGAGGAAGTCAAGCCACAACTGAAAAGAACAGAATCACAACGAAGAATTTCCCAAAACCTAGTGTCATAAGTGTAAAGAGCATCTAAATAATCCCTGAATATAAGTACATCATAAGTCTATGAATAATAGTAAAAACTGAAATGGAAGATGGAGTTGATGGTGATCAGGAGCACATGATCTCACCACTAGTCCAAAATGAGCCTGCTCGCTAGATAATCAACCGCCACGAGGAGTACCCTGACAAGAATCTGTATCAAAAGGGATACAGAAGTAGGGGTGAGTACAATTCACATGTACTCAATAGGTTTGACCGACTGAGTATAAGTAATTAATCAAACTTATGAAATAAACTAAGGAACACTTCCACTTGCATACAGAAAAGTACTACTCTGGCATCGGTGTCGCTCGTTTATATAGAACTGTGCGAGTAAAGTAAACACATAAGTCATAGTAATATCAAAGATCATCATATAAGACACAAACACAAAGATCGATGCAATGCAATGAGAGATGATGCAATGATGTGGTGGTACGGTTGAATCAAGGCTGTCGTACAACTTTTCGTATACACCTTGTCGACCTAAGGCTTCCAGACAAGGACCCATGGGGGACTCGCAGTCCATATACCAAATCACAATCTCAAAATGTCATCTACTTGCCACCTAGCTCGTGGTCAAGGATATAAAAAGTGTCTCATTTTATTTCTCAAAAGAATCTCCACATTTCTCAACTTCCCAAGATCAATGATATGATGAATGAGAATGAATGCATCACAATACATATGGCATGGAGGTAATAATTAACTCATCATGTAATGAAAGGTTCAAAGTTCTCAAAACTCGACCAAATCATGTTAAACACTCTCATATAAAAATAATGGATAAGAGTTCATTTGAAATAAGTGAGGACCATTTAGAAAAGCATTTCATTTATCAAAGTATGCTAAAATCCCCAACTCAACCCCTCTCTCGGGCATTACAAGTCAAATAGTGTTACAAGCCTCTCTCGCACGCAATTCATGAATCACATGCTCACAAAGGAAATAGAGTAACAAATAAGGCCCCCACACGGGCTAAACTATACAAATAAGCCCCCACACATGCAACATAATATAATCAAGCCTCCACACGGGTATCACAATATACTCAAGCCCCCACACGGGCATCACAATATACTAAAGCCCCCACACTGGCATTACAATATAATCAACAATCCCAAATCATATTATGATCCCATCCCAAAGCCTATGACATAAGAACAATCAATTACCCAATCCTAGTGTCAAAGAAGTATAGCCAAACCTACCTCGAAGGTAGAAAACTTCACCCAAACACTCTACTGGAGCTTTAACCTCAAATACCAACTCCGAAATGATCCCCAAGTATTAAGAATTAATCAAAAGGAGTTCAATGATACCCATATTGCAAGGTTTAAGAATCGGGGTTAAGATCATCCAAAAATCACCTCGAAAGTGAAAAGGGCAAAATTGGAATTTTAGTTGAAAATTAGCTTCTACACATCAAGAAGAGTTCGTGGTTGAAAAACCCATTAAAATCGAGTAGGAAATGGATTCAAAATCATGAAATTACTAGGTTTGAAATTTGGGAGAAAACCCCAAAACCCACATTGAGATCTTGAATTTTAAAGAGCTTTGGAAGGTAAAATCGTTAGAAATGATTTAGAAATGATAAAGAAACTTACTCCAACGAATTTCCTCAAAAGATAGCTTCAAAATTCGTCTCTCCTAAGCTCCAATTATGTAACGATGGTAGAAATGAGAAAAAGAACGAATAAACCCTAAATATGGGCTATTGTTAGCCAAAAAGGGTTTGTTGACCGCGGTCAACTTGCACCAACACCATTCAAAACATGTTTTTAACCCTCGAAACTCATTCAGAACCCCATAAATATGAACCAATAGTGCAAATTGATCAGAAAACATGTTTTGGAGCAATAGAATCGTAAGATTTCTGAAAAAAGATTGTTATGACCAAAATACCCCTACGGACCTCTTTTAGGCCTAAAACTCAACTTTTAGCCTAGATACCCAAAACGAATTCTAAGGTCTCGAGGCTCTAACCAACCACCCTACTAGACCAAACTCGACGTTTCAGACACAACAGAACTAACAGAATCACCATTCAATGCTCGGATCTCAAAATGTTGACCAAAGCCAACTATCTTCTTAAAAACTCCACCCAAAGTCTCAAAATCACTAAAATCCCTCCCCATCGCATCGGGGACCATACCAATCACTCCCGGAACACAAACAAAGCATGAAACCGCTAAGGGGAAAGGCAAAAATGGTCATTTTACACAAAAAGGTGATTTCACAAGAATTGGGACATTATAGTATTATAATAATTTAACATTCATGTTAGGGAAAGTTCAAATTTTTACTGAACTTTGAGATTGTCAACATCTGTAAATCAAACTTAAGTTTTAAGAAGAGAAGAATAGAAAAAATAAAAAAATCGTAGTTTAAAAATGTGAGGAAACCCCTCCATTTATAGTTAAGAATTGGTAGTATGAGCATGTGCATGTTGTTTCTTATCATGAAAGTCAAAACCCTTCGGAAAGGTCACAACTCATCGGAAAAGTCACAACTCTTTGGAAAATTCGTAATCATTCAATGTGAAATGGTGTCTTCTTTTAATATAATATAATATAAATAAATAAATAAATAAAAAATATAGAAGATATATTAAATTGGGTGTTTTAAGAAGAAAAAACCTTCTTTTTAAAATTTTTGCATTATACGAGGAAACCCCTCTTTTTATAGCCAATAAAGGGTACTGTATGAAAAAATTCTTACTCTGCCTTATCAAAAAAAAAGTCACAACCCTTTAAAAAGGTCACAACTCATTGAAAAGTCATAACTCTTTGGAAAAGTCACAATCCTTCGGAAAAGTCAGAACTCTTCGGAGAAGTCGCAACCCTGTAGAAAAGTCACAACCCTTTGAAAAGGTCACAACTCATCGGAAAAGTTATAACTCTTTGAAAATATCACAACCCTTCAATGTGAAAGGTGTATGCTTTTAATATAATATAATACAATATAATATAATATAAATAAAAAATATAATACAATATAAAATATAGAAGATATACTAAATTTGGTGTTTTAAGTTGGGGGTATTATAATAATTTAACATTTAACTTAGGTAGTTCATTTTTTAAGGTAGTATAGATAAAAATGATAGATATAGATTTGTCTAATTTTAATTTGATATGAAATTTTAAAAAATAAAGAAGACTTTTTATTTAATGATATGTAGAATATATAAAAATGTCTTTTAACTTTGTAGTCTTAAAGATGAGCCCCCCACCCCCCCCCCCCCAAGAAAAATGAACATTACGGAGGAGTACTTATTAAATCTAGTTTGGACTCTTCAAACAAATTTTTAATCAAATCATTTTTCTCCAGCAGTTTCAGACTTTTCACAACTTGAACACCAAGTTGTAATTTGTGAAATAGAAAATCATTGAACTTCTTGTTAAGTAGAATTTGCGGCAAAAGTATATTTATGGATATGAAAGTGAGTACATTTTAATTATCTAGATAGTGTTCTCGTTTTAAATTGAGTTATTCCATTTTCCTTGTTGCATCAATTTTTGTTAATCTATCTAATTAACCCACAAAAAATATTGTAATTGCATAATTGAATAGCTCTCACAATCTTCCTTGTTTTAAGAAGAAGAATAGAAAACTTACAAAATTCGTAGCTTAAAAGTGTTAGAGAACCCCTCTATTTATAGACAACAAATGATAGTGTGAAAAGATGTTAATCGTGCCTTATCAGATAAGTCACAACCCTTCAGAAAAATCACAACTTTTTGAAAATGTCATAACTCATAGAAAAAGTAACAACCCTATAAAAAATCACAACCATTCGGAAAAGTCACTACCCATCTATGTGAAAGGGTGTTAGCTTTTAATATAATATAGAACAAATAAATAAATAAAATATAGAATATATACTAAATTGGGTGTTTTAAGTTGGGGGTATTATAGTAATTTAACATTCAAGTTAGGGAGTTCATGCTTTTAAGGTAATACTAGTTTTTTATCATGTATTAGTTATGTAAAATAATTTCAACTTAATCAAAGCATTTTTTTTTCTAAATATTTATATATAAAATAATAAAGTACATATTTTTGTGATAGATTAATATGAATTATTGTATAATGACTTGTTTTTCAAGGTCAGTATCATCAGAATCTTCAAAGATGAAGAATAATTTTTTTTGTGAGATGCATATTATTTTTACTTATTTTTCTTTAATGAGTACAAAAATGTAATAAAACATATCTTATCTAATATTTTTTATAAATGATCTTCGTGGTGTATCTTTCTATCAACAAAATAAATTCACACCTACCACAAATTAGCATACCAAAAATCTAAAGAGAATTTAAACTAAAAATAACTCATATTTCCCCTGTCATAATTTATGTGAACTTGTTTTACTTTTTTGAAAATTAGTTTGACTAATTTCTAAAGAAAAATTGTATTATATCAACTCAATAGTTTAACCTTAAATATAGATTTCCAAAGCTACAGAAAAAAATCATAAATTATAATTTTTCTCATACATATATGATTAAAAATATACTTTAGAATATATATAAAATCTAAATAGTTAAATCGTGACGAACTAAAAATCCACATAAGTTGAGAAGTGGATGTCCTTAACCTCACCATATTTAACCTTGTCCACGACCTCAGACCTTACTACTTTTATAATAAAATTTAAGTATTTTCCATTCCAATTCAAAATTTGTGCCTTATATTACAGAAAAAACCAAAAGAGATAATAACAATTGTTGATATGAATGTTGTACGAACATATAATGTTGTGAGCTCTACTATAACTAATTTTCACATATAATAATTGTTGTGTCAAATGTATGTCTAATACTCATTCCATTTAAAAAGGAATGACCTAGTTGACTTTCAAAAAAGAAAAGGGGTCATTTTTTTTTAAATAGACTAAAAAATAACTAGGTCATTTTTTTTAAACGGAGAAAGTACTATCAAAGATTGGGGTTAAACAAAATAATTATGATAGTAAAATATGAATGGAAGTATATCTGTGTATCCAAACCAAGTGAAGGCCAATTTGATCTACTTCTCCTAAAGAGAAAAAATAAGTGACATTTAGGATGTATTATTTGATATGAAAGACAATTCTTCTTCTTTTTTTTAATGAAAATAAGGGTATTTCTTACTTATTTTCTTGTGTTCGACGGGCATGTAAATCTATTATTCTAAAATATTTTTATATATCTATGAAAATAATATGGAAGGTGGTGGTGGGGTGACGGGGGAGTGGGTTTGTAGGAAATTGGGATTATGTAGGACTATAGGGGGTGGGTGAAGATAAGGTTTGTTAGAGGTTTGAGGAGGACACATTATTTGGAATGCTACTTATAGAACTTGTTTTACTTACTTCAATTAGTCAAGTCATTTCAGTATATTTAAGGAACTTGATTTCGAAGAAAAAATATTTTCCTACAATTTTGATCAAACAAACATGAAAAAAATCAGAAAGTATTTTCGAGAAAATGTTTTCTTCCATACCAAACACACCCTTACTAATTACTACAATTTCACTATATATAACCATTTTGCATCACTTTGTTATCAATCAAATGCATATAAAAAAACAAGTGATAATTAGTAATACACCATACAACCAATATTCATTAATGAAGTAGTTACTAAAATTTAGATCCCTAACAATAACACATGGGTCATGTGTATAGAAATTCAGACCAAAGAACATTCATGTGTATACAAATGACACAATTCCTTATAAAACTTGTCAACTTTCTCTAACACTTTCATTGCAACATGTTTGTGTTTTTTCTCTAGTCCCTCAAATTACTTAACTTGTTTATTTTTGTGCTTCAACATCTTTAATTTACATTCATGACTCTTTTTTCCTATCACATAGTATTGTATTTGTTTAAGGAGAGTACTACAGTAAGTTATCATTTTGAGTACAAAGCAAAAAAAATAATGTTAAATATAAAAAGCCAAACTTTATAATTTCAACTTTTCAAGAGAAAAAGTTTTGATGAGATTGAACATAAATAAAAAGAGAATTACTATGGAAAACTTGTCTAAAATTTTTTAGATAAAAACACTCATTTCTTCAATAAAGCATACAACACAAGTAGTGTTTAGATTTTGCACCAAAATTCATTCGACAATGTCCTTCAGGATTTAAAAATTTGTAAATGTTTGTATGATCTGATCCGTTATGACTCACGTGATTCAGTTTTCATTCCTTAAAATGGAGTTCAATGCGATTATATATGTTATTTTTTTTGGTGTCTTTAGTAGGCCGACCGATTAGTGATTGATAGTCCATAAAGTTGCACGATTTGACTTTGTCCCATACTAAAAGTACAGAATTTGACCTAATGGTTTCATGCAACTTCAATCTCCTCTTCTTGATCAAACACTGTATATTTTTTCTACTGTTCCATATCTTGCTCTACATTTCACCCATATTTCAAAAAAATTGTTTAAAACTCAATTAACACTTTAAAAAGGAAAAGTGTAGAGAGTAAATTAGTATGCATTTGGGTTAGTTAACAATTGAAAAAATAAAAAGTGTAGAAAGAAGATTAGTACTTGGTTTGGGGTTTGTTTGTAGGTGTTTTATTTTTATGGCAGCCCTTCATATGATGTAGCTTTGGTTTTTCTGGTATAAGTGGTTGGCAAGAGAAACGTTACATTATGGGGTCTCTTCCTTGTGTGGTACCTCAAATTTTGTTGAACTTCTGTCACGATCCAAAGTACCCCCTAGGTGTGAAATGGCGTATAGGACCCTGAGAGGCCCAACACACGCCACTTAGCATACATATACATAAGGTAAATACAAAAATGAGGAAAGAGATAGACAATCTCATAAAAGTAAAGCGTCTACAAGTGGAAGTCTTGACTATGTCTCAAAAGCCATCCAATACAATATAATGATCGGGACGTAACCCGTACATCATATACAAGTCTGAAACTGAAAGTAAAGAAAAGAAATAAAGTACCTTAGTCCCCGAAGCATGAGGACTCACCAAGGCTGATAGCTCGAACTTTGAAAACAACTAACCACGAGAGTGATAAGGATGAATGTCTGACCCTACATTATAAGAGAATGTAGGCACAAGTATGCATTAGTACGTGGAGTCTACTATGTATGAAGCAAATGCATATAATCACATAAATCATGCCAATGAGATGCTTTCATATAGGAATCATGCTAATGAGATATCATCATGAACATGCAATGACCAAACTAAATCATGTGACAATAGGGTTAGAAACTCAATGCATAAACATGGTCAATGCAAGCTAGTCATATCATAAGTCTTGTCTCGTGAGATACTTCTAGTACTCTAGTTCATTATTATGGGATTTTTACGTTTAACCGACATAGAACATGTGAGCTATAACATGGAATCTAGTGTCTGCCCCACACCAAAAAGGGGAGTGATGTCTACCCCACACCTCTAGAAGGGATGTCCTACTTGCCAAGGTAAGGAACATAAATCTGTAGCTTACGTGGATCCATTAACTATGTGTCTATCTAAGACAAAAACCTACGAGGCACGTAGTTCTGGGACTTAGGGATTGCTAATAAAGGTCCACGGTTGCTAAACGGAAACCTTCATCCCAAAAGCCCGCTTGGTGCTAAGTAAAATCTCAAGGAATAGAAAATTAAGCTTATTCATATTTTAACCATGGAAGAGGTACATCAAGGGTTACCAAATTCAAGCTAAGATCATAACAAGACGTTTCAACTACCATGGGCTTGCCCCAAGCTTACGTCATTAGAATAGCTCCTAATCGATTCATAGGAGAGGAAGCCTTTCAACCATATGAACCCTAATTTATGTGATAAAACCTTTCATATTCATATTCTTAGCTTATTGTGAAGAAAACCTTTTTCACAACTCATGGATGCCATCATCTATATGCACCCTAGCAATTATAAGCATAATTCTCATGAAACATGCATCTCTTATGCAAGCTATCCATATACATGCATCAATTAAAATTAGACTTTTGAAATTGTTCCATCATCTAGTTTCTTTTTTTATAGATCTGGTTCGATTATATTTTTGTATTTTGTTTCAAACATTATGTAAAAGTTATAGTAAAAGTTAGTTCGAGCACGATACCAAACATAGTTTCATAAGACGTTGGCAAAATCTCTCTCTATATTTTTACTATTTAAAATATGAAGAATCAAGTGAAGCTAAAAGATGACAAGAACATAGATTCATCCCCACCATTTTATATTAGTGCAAAAAAAAGATATCGAAGACCAAAAATAACTAGTTTACACGAGTGGAAAGAAATTAATTAAGATTCGGTTCAAGAACTAAGTCTACTAAGATTAAGTATCCAATAAAAGAACTTTAAATCATATGAGAAGAAAAATATCTAATACCTTGTAACTTATTGCTTATTATTGTTGGAATACTAGCTTACTACTCAACTAACCTAGTTTGATAGAAGTAGCATAATAGATTTCTGAGTTTGGACTTTGAGTGTTAATTACTTTTTTTCATTATTTTTAAGTATAATATAAATACATCTTACACATATAAAATTATTTGGTATGCTTCAATATTTTTTTTGGGTTTATTTCAATAGATTTAAAACCTACCTATTTGGTACAACTATAATTTTATAGAGAACTCTATGTTGAGTGTGATCTTAAAAAAATCAATGACACCTTTAATAAAGTCGTCAATATTGGGCAATCTTAGAATATTTGTTTGTTAATTATCCATCTTGTAATTATCTCCCCCATTTCTCCTTTCCATATCCCAATCATTTTATTATCCGCTGGACCGGCCCAACCCAACCTATAAGTTGATAAACTCGCGCGAAGATTTTTCTAGCACATTTAAAAACGAAGCTTTTTACTGAAATCCAAGTAAGCATGTTGTCACGTGAGGCTCGAGCAAGGCTTGCCTGAGTCAGCCCACAAGGACAAATAAACAAATATTTAATAAAAAAATTGAAATAGGATATTAAAAAGCACAAAGAGATGCCTCAAACTCAAAGTCTATATAACCCATCATATATTCGTATTTCGAAGTCTAAATACCAAAGAAGTTAAATGCAAATACAAAATTTATATTATATTTATAAAATATGTAATTAACACTTTCTAAGTTCTAACAGAAGTTCTAATAAAATCTTTGTTTGAAGCTAAATCTAATTATAAACCATCAAAGTTGTACTTATACTAACACTTCATATGCATATTCACTTGATCAACAACTACCCCAATTTAGAAAGACTGATTTGTTATGCCTCATCTCTGATTTTAAATAAGTTGAATTTTTGCTACTTCATCTGGCAATTAATCATAAGTCCCCGTTTCTCAGTTTCTCCGGTGTGATGCATTGAAGGATGTTGTGGAGCGTTTTATGTTATTTCTTATATACAGAATAGTAAATTAGAAATATTATTAAGATGAAAAGAAAGAAATTATCCGAGTTCACATAATTCACTGTGTTTTCTTAAGTAATTTAATCCACTCACTGTACCCGAGGTTGTGGATTTTTTCCTCCCAGGATAAAATGGATAAACCTATTAAAAAGTAGCGGTATCCCACACTTCAATAACTTCAGCGAACTCAAAAGTCAATAACAAAATGACACAAAGACTCTACATTGCTTTAAGAAAATGTATGCAGAAGGAGTAAATTAGATGCAAAAAATAGAGAGGAAACCTCTCTATTTATAGACAATAATAGGTGCAACTTACCTGTTCAGAACAAGCATGGTGTCTTTCAGGAAAAGAAAGTTTGCTCGGAAAGAACAGGTCCTTTTCAAAATAGTTCCAAAAATTTTAAATTAATTCCGTTTAGCATATTAATTAGTCAATTCCACTACGGGAACTTAGTTAACTCAAATTAATTATGCGAATCAATTAATTCACAAATTTAATTAATAAATAATTTAGCAAATCAATATTAAGAAAAGAAAATTAATTAAGGAAACTGATAAATAATTTTTTTTCTAAAATATCATCAATCAATCAATCACATTATTTGTCAAAGCCAAAGTCGAAGCTGAAGTTGAAACCGAGGCCGAGCCAAGCGAGCAACGACGATGACGGCGCGAGGGGGCACCTTCTACTTAACCCTTTAAGAGATAAATGAAGTGTTTGCAAATAAAAGGACAAAACTTTTTCTTTCTTGTACCAATGAGGGAGAAATGACTTTTCATTTTCCCTTCACTTGGTCCCTCCACATTTCACAATTCTCATTTTACAGTTCATGTCTTACTTACACCCAGTAATCACCCATATGAATGGGGAATGACTATTCTTTAAAAATATGCATGAAAAACAGCGTGATTCGTAAGTAATGATCGATTGCATTTGGATAAGTAGATTTTGTCCGCGTAAGAAGTCACATAGTCCTCTTAGGCAACAATATAGCCCCGTAGTCTATTCATAGCCCTCTTAGGCAAAACATAGCCCGTAGGCAGTTCACATCCCTCTTAGGCATCAATATAGCCCTATTGGCAGCACATAGCCCTCTTTGGCATCAATATAGCCTCGTAGGCAACACATAGCCCTCTTCGATATCAATATAGCCCCATAGGCAACACATAGCCTTCTTGGGCAACAACATAGTCCTCTTAGCCAACAACATAGCCTCGTAGGCAGTTCATAGCTCTGAAGCTAACCATAATAGCCCCAAGGGCAACAACACACAATTCAATAGGCTAAAGGCGAGCAATTCGGATATAAAAAATCTATACGAATAGCCTCTAAGTCGGTCCCAACATAGGGCTGTTATCAACAGATTATGAGTTCCGACAATGAGGGATTATAACCACTCACAAGTATATCTATGAGTTCACCAATGATAACAATCTTATTATATCGCTCCTAAGCTTTAAGGAAACATGCCACACAAAGGGAATAGCCTTAACATACCTTTTTTGATGAATTCCAGTGGCCTATCGACTTCTACTAGAAACCCTCCCTCGATACTACAATAGGCAGCACCACAATCAACACACAAGACTGGAGGGTACTATGATAATCCGACAAAAGATACAATTTTTTGTCGCAACTAACTATTTGTGGCTTAACGATGCTAGAATTAGTGAAAGGAGGATCTTACCTTGATCTTAAGCTTGAAATAGAACTCAAACCCATAAAATGAAGAAAAACAAATGCTGCAAAAACCCCAATTGAGATACACCATGAAATTTACAAAACAAACTATACCATGATGATGAGCTCAACGCGTAGAACGACTTCCGTCAAGGACTTAGGCCGAGAAAATCAATAGTTTGGGTGATCCTAGGGACTAGGTTGCTGGGTTGGGGTCACTTGTGACACTAAGCACCGTGTTGTGCCAAGGGGTAGCCTCGGGGTGTGTCAATCATGGAGAATTCCTATCAATAAATTTGAATTTTAAGATAGCTCATTTTCAATAGTAAGAACAAGTGGGTGTATAATTCCACAAATTTAATATAAGCTTTGGTTTTGAATTATCCTAATTAAACTAAAGTATTGAATAATTTTAAACTTAACAAGAAATCTAGGGTTGTGGGGATTAGAAATCGTTATCACATCGGGGTAGTTGTGCTGCTCTATTGTGATAAACATATATGAATAGGCTCGGTCATCTTCATTGACGCTAATCATCTTTCTATCTTAAAGCATCTATGCATAGAATCGCCTTTCGGTCTCATCTGAATGCCAATCTAAACAACTCGATACCTTACTATATTTTCTCTTTCAAGAACAGGGCAAATAGATCTGACCCATAACCTCTATTTTCAAGCAAGTTACAGACATCAAACCTAAATTGCTAGTATTGGACTAATTACCCACTCCAATTAATCTCTTTCGAGTATATCAACCAGAGATCAGAAGTAGGAATTAAGTTTGCAACATTAACCCATAAATTGACCCCATTCTAATTAGACCAATTCATGTATAAACAGCAGCAAAACAAATCATAGCACAATACCCACTACATTAAATTAACATCCAACACCATAAATGCACTACTAGATCTTGAGTTTTTAGCCACCATCACAAAAAGTAAAGAGATTATACCTTCCATGAAAAATGCCATGGGTAATATGAAATTAAGAAATTACAAGAAAACCAACTTTGGATTCCACTTTAATTTGTCAAAATCAAGAACTAAGTTGTAAAACCACAAAAGCTAGAAAAATTATCTTGAAAGATAAAAGTGTTTTTCTCCTAAGATGTCTAACTTTCTATTTTCTCTCTACTTTTGGCTATTTATAATTTCCCAGAATTTGGGCCCAAAATCAAACACACAACTAAATCAGCGACATTAGTCTGGCTCGCAGAACTCGTTAGGCGAATCGAAGAGTACCACCATTGTTATCCTTTCGAGAATTTTATCTTCTTTTTTTGCACTGTCATTTTGGGTGATGTTCATCAAGGCCACCTCTCTCATTCGGCGTATCGCCTTATATATAGGAGTTCACCAACCTGATTTAATAGACACAGGTGCTATGCACTGCCCTTTTGGGTGAGGTCGTGCCCATGTGGCGATCCACCCTTCTTTTTAAGCGATCAACAATGTATAGTTTGCACTTCTTTTTGCATTTTGGCCATTCTTTCAAAAATCAATCCTTGCCTTGTCCAATTGCCTTCATAACTGCAAAATATCAACATTTTATCAGAATAGGATAAAATTAAGCATTGAGGACACTAATTATTGAGATAAATGGACCTTAAATAAGTGCAAATCTACCACTCATCAACACCTTCAACTTAAACTTTTGCTTGTATTCAAATAACTCAAGAACACAATTTACTCAATAAGGGTGTCTACAAAAATACTCAATGGGAGATAGCATGCAAGTGCCATAGCAACACTAATATCAATAACATGATACACTCAATCATTATCAAAAAGCTTCAAATGATGACTATTCGGTTTCAACACAAGTTCAAGCTCACTTTAGTTTCTTGTCTAATGCAAGAACATGTTTCAATAAATTCATTAAAGTGCCCTTACATCAAGAATGATTCCATGCTATAACAAAGAAAATCAACAAGGATATAAAGATTCAATGCAACTCTCATTTCTCAAAAGAGAAACACACGCAAGCTTTGTCTCTTATGTTTGTCCATATTTTCCAATCATCACATAACCTAATTCATGCAAGATCTCAAGGGTCTTTTAGGCTTGTAATGGGGCTGAGGGTTAAGGTATGGTAAATTTGTCTTGGTGTTTTTACCTTCTCAAAGCATTGTTGTCATCATCATCACCTCTTCTTAAGTTTTTTTTCATTTAAGAACTCAAACTTTGACTTTTCACTCAATTTATTTGGAATCCCCTTTATTTCATTCACTTCTCTTTTTCATTTCCATATACAAGAGCATTTTCATCACAATGACCCTTTCTTCTTATTCGTTCATTTTTTATAAGGAGGGGTTCGTTCATTTTGCAACAAACTCCAAAGTTGATTCTCATTTCATCTTTCTTTGCCCTTCACTTGGTTTTCATTCTTCCTTCCTTTCCACGACCCCAACTTAGGCGTTTTGCTTAAGTTGGTTATCCAAACATAACAATGCTTAGAAAAGTATTTTTGTAGCGAGAAAGTAGGGACAATTTAGTTCAAGAGGCTTACTTTTTGTTTTGCAAACAAATACATTAGGCTCAAATGGTGCCAAAATGGATGCACACCCTCACAAGATAGTCACAAAAGATTTTAGACAATATGGGTTCTCTGTTTGAATTGTTTCCCAAGATTATGTCTCACATTTACCAAGATTCAAACAATTGAAATAACAAGGCAAATTCTAGGACTCCACATATATGCTTTCAAGTAAGACCTTACCACACATGGCACTTCAAAATACATACATGGCACTTCAAAATACAATCATTTAGCACATCCCAAAAAGATAAAAAGTCTATGTGCGATGTTCATTGCAAGGCTCACATCATAACACAGCTAGTCAACAAAAGATTCAAATAGATCGTTCAGAAGTGCAACCACATCGATTTCACTTTCACAACACCAACACTTTATATCATGCTCATCAAGAGTACTATTCAAGAAATTGATATTGAACACAATCAATTCTGAAATCATTACCAGTTAAAGCTTCCACCATTTCACAATTTTCAAAACACATGGGGGTTGGGGTTGCAAAATAAAACAAGAGAGAAATAAATAGAAACAAGAGACACACTTCAGCTAAAACAGCACTATAACATAAACAAAGTAAAGTAATACAATCATCTGAAACTCCAAATAACTAAATACAATCAAAAAGGGGAATATTGGCACGAAGGCTCTCACCCCACAAAAAATTAAAAGCAGTGTCCTCAATGCAATGAAAACAAATGTAGGGGAGGCTGAGATAAAAGAGTCCCGTTGGCAGGCTATGCTTGTGAAACACTCTCATCGGGAGTTTCAAGGAAACCTCAAGAAGGGCATTGATGCCCAACAACAAGATCACTAGAGGCAAAAGGAAAGATTCATCTGGGGCACTAGTGCTCGTCTCAATGCTCGGAGGTATGGTGGAATCTGAAGAGACTCCACTAGGACCAACCTTAGAAGTCTCTCAAAGAGACCTCTCCAAGGCCGCCTGAAGAATCACCTCCTCAGTCTCTTGCAACTCAATCAATATCTCCGCAATCCCATGCTTCTCATTCCTCGCCTCTTCCTCTTCCTCGTTAGTCTCCTCGGCCAACTCATCCTTGGCCCTCTCAGTATAAGCATCATTAGCATCAACGCGCGCAGGTATCTCAGGCTGCTCATGTGGAAGAGGTGCAGTACTAGGCATCTCGTGCTTGGAGGCAGGTGCATTTGCCAGGGGAACAACGCCCCAAAGTGTTGTTATGCTTGTAGACTGCAACTGAACCACCTCCGTTTACAAGGTAGCAAGCTCGGCCTTCATGTTGTCTAGTGCACTAGAGCTACCCTCGGCCTTCTCTATGGCCTCAACTGTAGCGGTGCATTTATCAAACCTCTCACCACGGTTCTCGATCAGCCCCTCACATTTAGCTACTCGCTCAATCAACAGAGCTAAAGCCTTTTCAATGGTTCGATCAATGATCTTGGGTATGTTTGTCTCAACTCTAGCAGCTCTAAAATCTTTTGACCGAGCATGGCTTCTCAAATGATAAATCATTGTCTGGGTCAAGGGGGACGGGCGATAGAAGAAGTAAAAGGTCTCACAACAACAGCAGCAGTATAAACACTAGTAGCAACTAGAGGAGGAAGCATAGTAGAAGAATTACCTGCCTGCTCCACAGAAGGAGCAGGTGTACTAGCCTCAGCTGCAAGTGTGGTGGGATCAACCATGGGCATCGAATATTGTGGTGGCGGCTTCCTCTGAGCTGCATCATCCCACAAACACTCAACCTCATTCTGTTTGAAATCACTTGATGAAGCTTGTGTGATCCTCATATCTGTAGATGCTCTGAAAGGGATTCCTGCCCTCTTACACAATAGCGTAATCAATACTAGAAATGGGAGCAGAGTCTGCACCTTCCTAGCTCTCACAAAAATCTCATCCTCTAAATTGCACCCACATGTTTGTGCTCTCTATCAATAATTTTGCCTACTAGGACTGCCTTTTCATGGTAGAGGATGGACTCGTTCTGGAATTGTTACTGCTGATGAAGCGAAAACAGTATCTTGCCACCACATTCAGGTCATTTTTCTCGATCTATGCACTATCATCCATCTAGGATAGAGAAGAATCAGAAATCATGGGGGCTAGCCACCCTTTCAGAGAATCCAAGTCATGAGACATCTTGAGCGAATATAAATTCGATGCAAATTCTGGCATTTTACCTAACCTCATTGACACTATTCATCTTTCGAGCTCAAAGCATCTATGCATAGAATCTCCTTTCAGTCTCATCTAAATGCCAATCCAAATAACCCAAAACCTTACTCTATTCTCTCTTTCAAGAACAGGGCAAATAGATTCGACCCAAAACCTAAATTTTCAAGTAAGTTATAGACATCAAACCTATATTGCTTGTATTGGAATAATTTCCCACTCCAATTAATCTCTTTCGAGCATCAATCGGAGATCGGAAGTAGGAATTAAGTTTCCAACCTTAACCCATAAATTAACCTCATGCTAATTAGACCAAATTGATGTATGAAAAACAGCAAAACAAAGCATAGCACAATACCCACTACATTAAATAAACATCCGACCAGATGATGCACCCCATAATCTTTGGGTTTTAGCCACCTATCACAAAAAATAAAGAGATTCTACCTTCCATGAAAGCAGACATGAGTAGCATGAAATTAAGCAATTACAAGCAAACTAACTTTGGATTCAACTTCGATTTGTCAAAATCAAGAACAAAGTTGTAAAACCCCAAAAGCTAGAAAAGTGTTCTTCAAAGATAAAAGTATTTTTCTCCTGAGATGTTTACCTCTCTCTTTTCTATCTCATTTGGACTATTTATAATTTCCCAAAATTTGGGGTCAAAGCCCAAGACACAACTGAATCAACGAAATTCTTTAGGCATGCTGAGCTCGTTAGGAAAATCACCTTTTGCTCCTCAGTTCACCTTTTAATGCTCTAGACTTTAGGTGTTTGAACCTCAATTTGTGAACTCGCTTGAGTCAGTCTTTAATGTTCGACGAATCTCCAAGTACCACCTTTGTTTTCCTTTCGAGCATTCAATCATCTCTTTTCGCAAAGTCATTTTGGGTGATGTTCATCAGGGCCGCCTTTCTCATTAGGCATATCGCCTTATCTACTGGAGTTCGCCGACCTCATAAGATAGACACAGGTTCTATGCACTGTCCTTTTGGGCTAGGTCGTGCTCATTTGGCGATCCACCCTTCTTGTTACGTGATCAACAATGTATATTTTGCACTTTTTTTTGCATTTTTCGCCATTCTTTCAAACATCAATCCTTTCCTTATCCAATTACCTTTGTAACTACAAAACATCAACAGTTTATCAGAATAAGATAAAATTAAGCATTGAGGACACTATTTATTGATCTAAATAGACCTTAAATGAGTGCAAATCTAAAACTCATCAGTTAAGGTTGAAAACTTAATCTTAGTCTTGATCTTTGATTGAAGCTTTAAAAAGATCAATTGAAGTGGGTGAATAGCTTGATGCATGCAATTTAGTTTTGATTTCTATAGTTTGCTCGAAAGTAAAATTGTGGTTCAAAGGTAGTTGCCAAATCTGCTCAAAAGATAGATTCTAGTCAGGTATCGGGTTGATTTTTGATTCACATAAATAAGACCGAAAGGAGATTCTATGATATGATGCTTTGAGATTGAAATAGATTAGTGTCATTGATGATTACCCAGTCTATCCATAATTTTTTATCAATATAGAGCAAGCACATGTACCCTTATTTGACGTCAATACCAATCCATACACCCTTATATCATCTCTTACTTGTTTGAATCCCTAATTTTTATTTAATTGTGATAATTTATACCAAAATCCTATTTGTAAATTTGGTTGAATCATCCACCCATTTGTTCTAATTACTACAATGAATTGGTTTGCTTTCTTAATTTCCTAATTGAATTCCTTGCATTATATCACCCCTTGTGGGATTCGACCCCAACTTTCTTGTTGGATATTTTAATTGCTAATGACCACTTACTCTTCTAACTATTTTTAGAGTAATTTGAGCATTATCAAAAATAGTGCCACTGCCTGGGAATGATTTCTAGGAATTCTATTTGTGAAGTTATTTTGTGATCTTATTTAGGTGTAGTGGATTGTTGTTATGTGTTATTGTTGTGACTTATTCGCAGGTTGAACTATGAGAGAAGATTAAAGTGATGATACTATTCACTATGGGCAGAATGATAACATGGGAGATATGAACGTCATGCATATGAACGTCAATCAAAGCACATGATCAATCCGGTTACCTCCTACTTTTTGGAGAACTATATTCCATGTAACCGGAACGATGCTACAATTGATTCAAATAAGAGAAATGTTTAGGGACCTTGCTCATGAAGACCCCCATGAACATCTGCGAAACTTTGTGGATGCATGTGGTCCATTCATCTTTAAGAACATCTTACAAGAATCTATTCGGGTGAGGCTATTTTCATTCTACTTAAAGGGGGAAGCTACTAGATGGTTGGCCAAACTACCAAATGATTCTATCACTTTGTAGGAGGAACTAACCAAAGTGTTCCTTGAGAGATTTTTCCCTCCCTCAAAAATTATAAAGCTTAGGGATAACATCCAGAAGTTCAAAAGAGTGGTAGGTGAACCTCTTTACGAGACCTGGTTGTAGTTTCAAAAGTTGTTAGTACAATTTCCAACACATGGTGTTCAGGACAATTTGCTGCTGTAATACTTTTATTGTAGCGGTCAACAAAGGGTTGGCTGACCACCTTATCTATGGTGGACTGATATGACATTTGTTTAATGTAGCATTAATGTTGCTTGAGTATATGACCAAGATAAACCGAGCAGGGCATACTGGGGAGGATCAACTGTCTTTTCTTGACATGGGTGTGAGCAAGGAACAAATGGTGAAGGATCATGAGCGGGATAAGAACATGGCTAAGATGATGAACCATATTTACTTGTTATCCAAACATGTCATGGGAAGTGGACTCAAATGGGTACATACGGTTGGTACAAGAAGTGGATAATGCCCAGATGATGCCAAGTTTAACGCATTATACAATGAAGAAGTGCAATACTTAGGGGACCAAATAGGGGGTTTCTCATCTGAACTATCTAAGACCAATTGGGAACCAAGGATGGAACAAGGATCGAAACAACGGTTGAAGAGATTGGAGAGATCAATGTGGTAATTGGAGAGATCACAAAGCTAAAAAAGATAGATATATTCCACCTCATGATCATCCTATACCAAAAGAGAATCTAAACCGGAAGTAAACCGAACTGATGATATGCTAACAAGGATAATCAACAAGGTTGAAGGGTTCGACAAGGTATTGAAGGATTTTAAAAATGATTTCTCCATTTTAACTCAAACGATCAATTCTAACTCCATGTCAATCAAGCAGCTTGAAACTCAAAGGTATTAAACCTCCGCCAATTAAATCTAAGGCAAAAAGAAATATTTCCTTGTGACACCATCCCAAACCCCAAGAATAAGGCTTGATGTGTAATAACTCTGTCGTGTGCTTTTAAATAAGGAACTTCTTGGGAGGCAACTCAAGTTTATTTTACTGCTTTTAATAACTTGTGTTGTAAGTGCAGGGTGAAATGAAGGCAAAAAAATAAAAAGGATGCATTGGGCAATGCAAGAACCCAATCGACGATGCGCCAAAATCGTTTACGAGGACATCTTCATGTTCGCCTTCTAAGACAAGAATTTTAAAAAATAGTACTGTCAACTTCGGTGAATAAGGACCTATTCGGTGATCCATCAATTGACAAGGTTAACTACATCTTGTCCGTCGAATTGAACATCAGGTTTTGTATTTGTTCGGGCCTCATCGGTGAGCTTAAGCTCCTTTGGCAATTTACCGTTAGTCACAGACCGCTGATCGTGCCTGACAATTAAAGGCCAAGAGTCTTTTCAAATTTTAAAAGGCAACATTTGATCTTTTTGAGCATTTTCACTTCCTAAACTCCCAATACCTTTGTTTAATTGCTAGTGTGTGCTAGTGTTCTTTGATTCACTTGACTTGAGTATCTATTTGATCGAGATTCTCGACCCCAAACCCTTTTCGATTATTTTTGTTGCCCTTGCTTTGTATTGATGCATATTGAACTAGGTAATGAATTAATGTTGAGTTTGTGTTATTAAAATCATGTGGGTTGTGCTAATGTAGTCTATTGAATAGTACACATGAACTATGATAGTTTATTTTGTGCCTGAACTTGTTATTTTTGATTGTGAAGATTAAATATTTGAATTTGGTTGATAATTTGACTGCGCTTTGGTTGAATTTTAAATGGGTGAAGTTCTATTAGCCCAATGTTGTCCTTTCAACATTTATTTGCCCAATGATAGATAGAGTGACGTCTTTCATAAGGGAAAATCATCGATTCGGGCAATGCTTTGTAAATTTTTTGGGAAGTCTGAGTACCCATGGGTAGATTAACATGTGGGTAATTTGTGAAATTTATTAGGTACCAGGTAATGTTGCATGTTAGTGTTTAATTGATGAAAAATTATCGTTGGACTGAAATTACCTATTCATTGAGCTTGTCTTAGCTCGCCAAGGTGATTTGGTGAAGAACTGAGTAAGTCCCAATCACCTTTTGAGTTTGAATTTGTGACATGCGTACTATCACATTCGGTGAGCTTGTCTTAGTCGATCAAAACCAACTAGATGGATCATAGAGTTTGAGTTGACACTATCCTTATTCCTGGTCCTAACTTGTTTTACACTGTCACATTCGACGAGCTTATCTTAGCTCACTAAAACTAGCTCGACAGATCATCGAGTTGGAGTTGACAACGCCTTTCATGCCTAAGTAAAATTTCTATTTGTTCTGTCAACTTTGGCGAGCTCGTCTGAGCTGACCTAACCTGTTAGGGAAATTGCCTTTTCAGTGGCGAGCCTCAAAACATTATTTGAAACTGTGATTGTTTTTGAATTTTTTTTCAACTAACCTTCACCCAACCTTTTTTTTTAAAATGATGTGCCTTTTAAGAAATGGGTAAATCTAAAGGAAAAAGAGTGGTGTCCTCTGACACCGGGCATGAGTCTCCTCTTCTAACCCCTTTAAAGAGGAATAGGGGGATCACAATCAACAAGCCCTCTGAGCAACAACAGACCACTCCGCGCGCCTCTACGCGTGAGAGTGAAGCACATAAGAAAGTAGTGGCCAAAAAGAGGATGGACATCCGGTACAAGTTGTCACAAAACCCACAATCGCATGCCTCCAGAGTGCTCCCGATCATAGCTCAAAGAGGACTTAATAGGCTTAAAGTAGTGGGGGAGTGTACCATTCTTGAGGAGAGGCGCTTATCTACGGATGGAGTGATGAGCGACTACCCTTCTATATGGGACACCATCAAGTTCCATGGGTTTGAGCAAATCACTAAAGCTCGTAACCCATATGTCCTAGCCTGGGTCTACAAATTCTATGATGCCTATGCCCAGGCGTTGCCAAAAAACATAAAGGGCGTAGTATGGAGACCCTTGGATGAGGTAGAAGTCCAAGGGAAGATGGTACAGTGCCATTGAGAAGTGATTAATGAAAATTTGGGCAATGAACGACAACAAGGCTGAGTATTACATGCTAAGCACGAAGCACGATTTGATGCGTTGAAGGGGTGGCTAGCACTTTTAATCTCGAGCATTACTCCTCTGTGGTTGGCTCAAGGAGTGAAGATAGATAAGAAGGACATAAACATTGGAGCTCGGTACTAGTTTGAGTTCATTAGTAGCAATTTAATGTCATCCCAAAATGAGTCTAGCTTCCACCATCCAAAGGACATATTTGTTAAAAACATTATCGACCTGGAGGAGATTAATGTGGGGGTCATTATTGAGGAGGAAATACTTTTGAGAGCCCTCCAGGAGTAGAACTCCCTTCCATTACCCATTTTGATCACACGGTTGTGTGAGGCAGCCAGAGTGCTATACCGGGAGAGGTCAGATGTTTGGGTGACCCCAGCCTGATCTATTGACATTTCAGGATCGAGGCAGATTATTTGAGGGACGATACAGCCAGAAGGAAGCCACCACCACCAGACACCACTCCGGTAGTGGATCCTACTACTTTATAGTGTGATGTTGTTCATCCCACTCTTTTTGTGAAGCCATCCTATAGTTCTCATCTTCCTTCCATGTCTTCTACTTCAGCTGCATCCTTTACTTCGACTGCACCTACCGCTACATCCCGGCCTCCCTTGACCCAGGCCTTGATTTACCAAATGGGAAACCGCTCATTCTGCGGATGCTAGGGAATCTAGGCTAGAAAAGGAGATGCCCAAGTTGAATGAGAGGGATATTGAGGTTGCTATGTGCTCTATTAGGGGTGAGATGATTTTACACCGAGCCACTCTAGAATCATATGGGGAGAGGTTAGATAACATCATAGCTAGTGTAAAGGAGAGAGAGAAGTGTAATGGCAGCTTCATGGAATTGACTGAGTTGAGAAAAGACATAGCTACCCTTAGGGCTGATGTGGACAAGGTGAGGTTCATTGATATTTCATTGCTATGCGGTGAGGTTCCCTTGCATGAGAAGTGATACTGATCAAATACACCTATCACAATTCAAGATGTGGGCGGTCGTTAGCAATATAAACCCAACGAGCAGTTGGGGTCAATCCCACAAGGAATGGCACAGAGTATAGAATTCAAATACGAAGTACTAAAGTGATCTAGCCTTTTGTAGAGGTAAGCAAATGAATTGATGCATAAAGTAAATCGTCAAGTTTCAATTATCAACAGGAAAGAGTTTTAAATGATTGATTTTAGCAAACACGAGCTAAAGAGAGATTTAACCAATGAAAATTTTGGGACCTTAGGGATGTGTGAGTGTTCAAATACAAATTTCACTAAATGGGTCATTACAAATTGCATAAGAATGCTGAAACATAATGAGTAGGCAAGATTACAACTATGATAGGTATTTCGCAACAAACTACCATTCTTTCAATTGGGTTCTACCAAACCCCCAATAGGCAATTCAATACGAAACACAATCTAACACCTTAATCAAACCCACTTTAAAAAGCTGAGTATTCCAAGTGAGAACTCATACAATCATCAGTTAATAATTCCACTCAATTGCACTTTCAACAAGCATACAAAGAGATATAAACTAGAACTGAATTAGCAACTTCAATTCATAAAATAAAAATTTGAATTATCAATTGAACCCCTTCTATTTGAAAATTTAATTCAGCAATGCTAAGACCCATAAATTAATTAGGCATTTGAACACATAATCACACCCCTAAGGCAATGGTGTTTTAGATAATCATAGTAATGATGAAGAGATAGTTACCAAAAACATTAGCAATTGATTTTCCAAGTTTCCAAATAGCAAATATAATCAACTAAAATTTACCCAAAGTACAATTACAAAGAATTCACAGGAATAGTTCACAAAATCAATTCAAGTGCAATATACTTTCTAAGTTTGAGTTCTAGTTCTTCTCTCCCCGCTCTATCTCTCAAACTCAATTTTAAAAATTTCTATTTATACTTTCCCAAAAACTCCACACGATTTGAATTTCAGGGTCATTCGACGGCGTTAGTCGGGCTCGCCCTTCAACTCGGTGATGCGCCGAGTTTCTCGATCTCGCCTTTCGACTCTTGACTTCAATACTGATTTCATTCTGGAACTTTAGGCGAGGTGCATCGGCTCGCCGTCTTGATCGGTGACTCGCTGTCTGGTCCCTCAGCTCACTGACTTGACTTATATTTACCCTTTGTTTTTTTGAACTTTAGGCGAGGCTGCATTCACTCGCCGACTCACCAAGTTGCATTTGGCGAGCCTCAGCCTTCTTTTTCTTTCAACTTTTGCATTCTTTTGGATTCTTTTTGCATTATATTGCCCTTTCCTCATTCCAGGTCCTTCATGCTGCACACAAACGATTTAACATTAGTTATAGGTGCAAAATAACCATTAAGGACACTAATTTGGCAGAATCGAAGATATAAATGAGTAAAATCTACCGACTCATCAACACCCCCAACTTTAACTTTTGCTTGTACTCAAGTAAAACAAGAGATCAATGACTCAATAGGAATGTCTACAATTTATGCTGCTTAAGAACTCACATGAAAGTGCACAGAAGGATTAATATAAGATACAAGGATCAAATGCACACCAAAAGCATTAGATTATGACTAGCCATCATTAGTTAAAGTCTATGCTCACAAATGCTTACTTAAAATACAAACTTATGCCCACAAAGATATTTGAATGCCCTTACATCACGAAGAATTCAACTCTCTTGCCCAAGTTCAATTGAGAATCGATATTTCAAATCAATACAACACTCACACTCTCAAAAGAGAAAGAGTTTGCACAACTTTGCCTATAGGCTTGCTCGAGTTTTCCATCAAACCATCACAAGGTTCATGTAAGATCACAAAGGACTTTAGAGGCTTGTAACGGAGCTAAGGTTCAAGGTATGGTAATGTTTGGTTTAGTGGCTCTACCTTCATGAAGCATGGTTTCCATTTCACTTCTCCTTTTCTCTCCATCATTTCAATTTCACAACTGATCCTTCTTCACTTTGAAGAACATAAATCATTTCTATGAACACCCCCTCTTTCAGTGTTTACTTCCATGCACAATGATACTATTTTATTCACATCTTTTTCTTTTCTTTTCTTTTCAGCTTTATCTCTTCTCTTTTTTTAGAGGGGTTCCAATCTTTTCACAATCAGCCTTTCAAGATTACAAACCTCTAGCTCAGTTTCCCTCTTCATTCTCACCACACCCCCAACTTAGGATTTTGGCCTGAGTTGGTTATTCAATTTACCAATGCTTCATGATGGTTATAGGTATGAGAGACATGATATTTTCACACAAAAGGCAGAGGTTCTCGTGTTTATGGTTTAACCAAGAAGAAGGATAGGCTCAAATGGTGCCAAGATGGGTTCACACCCTCACAAGGTAGTCCACAAAGGTTTAGCAGTTAGGTTCACCCTCAATAAATATTTCTTGCCTCGGATCATTTCCCACACTCATCAATGTTTAGTCACACGAACTACCGGCAAGTTATAGGCTTTATCATACACACTTTTCAAGTAAAGCTCACCACACATGGCATTCAAACACAATTGCAGATCACAAATCTACGAGTAAAGCTTTCGTGCAACGGTCATTGCAAGACTCACCATCAACAATTCGCTAGTCACAACGAGAGGCTAAGGGTTTACACAAGACTATGAAACTCTAATTTTCCTCGTTGGACACAAACCAACATATTGTTCAATCAAGAGCACTATTCAAGTCATCGATATTAGGCACAATCGACGCTCAAAAGTACAAGAGAAATACAATCATACAATTAGCACAAAATTGACAATGATAAGCAAAGAGAGATATCGCTAGAATTTAAAACCATTTCATTCAACAATCAATGACAAAACAACGAAAGTAATATCCAAAATAACAAACACCACCCCACCAAAAAGACAAAGCAGTGTCCTCAATGCTAAATAACAAAATAAACAACAAATAAGAGATAAAAGAAGTGCAATGGAAAGTCCCCATGTCCCGCTATGCTGGGGGTGTGTCCTCAGCCTAGGCATTAGTGCTCCGGTGCTCTCTCTTGGGTCTGGTGGGTCCCACTCAACCCAATCATCGAAGTCTCCTAGAGAGACGCAGCAGTGGCAGCCTGGACCAAATCACCCTCTAGGTCCTCGAGATCAGCATTCACCTCTCGATACTACATCGTAAAGTCCACCTCATCCGTCTCAGGTGCCTCAGACGCACCATCATCATCAGCAGCAACAACAGTGGTGGCAGGCGGAGGAACATTGACACTCAAACCCTCAGGCATATCCACGCTACCCCAAAGCATGGTAATATCAGTGGACTTCAGCTCGTCCACATCTCTCCTCAACCCTGCAATCTTGTTGTGGATGGCCATCAACTTTGTGGAGTTGCCCTCACGCTACTCACATACCTTGACTATAGCAGTGAGGGCTGCCAAAATCTCTCCATGAGATGTAATGAGATAGCACTGATCAGCTAACTCAGTGCGGATAGGGTCAAGGGTGGCAGCTAAAGCCTTCACAATCATTCCCGGGACCGCTTCCTCAACCCGAGAAGCTCTCACATCTGGTGAGTGTGCAAGATGTCCGATCTTGATAATCATAGCCTGAGTCAAAGTCCTGGTGCTAGGGGTTGAGCTGAAGGACTGGAAGACGAGGGGCCTGGTGCAGGGACAGAAGTGGCAGGAGCAGCCAGAACAGGCGTACCTGATAGCTCAACTACTGGAGTGGGAGAACCCGTCTCCATGGCATCCACATCCACTACCGGTGACATATCAACTGGGGTCTCCTCCTCCTCTCTGCCTCGTACTTCAAATACTCAGCCTCAATCCTCCAGATGTCGCAAGACGAGGTCGAAGTGACCTCAACATCCGTCTTCCTGTCGAATG
Source organism: Solanum appendiculatum (assembly GCA_018342035.1). Lineage (NCBI taxonomy): Eukaryota > Viridiplantae > Streptophyta > Magnoliopsida > Solanales > Solanaceae > Solanum > Solanum appendiculatum. Next base: position 36,436 of record JAGDQO010002603.1, on the reverse strand, counting down.
GCACACCAGCCCGCCTGCACAACTCCCTAACCAATATCGGGAATGGGAGGGAGGTGTGCTGCTTCTTAGTTCTCAACAACATATCACACTCAATGATCATGCCCAGATTTAGCAGCTGCCGGTCAATGATACACCCCAAAAGAGCTACCTTCTGATGTCGAAGAATCGACTCATTCTTGGAGGGCATGAGAGTACTACTCAGGAAACTGAACAAATGCCGGGCCACAATGCCTAGGTCCCTCTTTTCGATGATGGCTCCGTTATCTAACCAACGGGGGGAGGCATCACTTATTAATGGAGCCAACCACCCCTTTAAGTTCTCCAAACTCCCTTTCAACTTGTCTGCCAGGGAGTACCTATACCTATAAGTGCAACCCAGAACATCATTTATCTCGGTCTAGAAACACTTGACCTTCTTACCCCTCAAGATTACAAAGTCCACAGGCTTCATAGATTGGGCCAACTTCTTGACCCTTGGGACGAGACCGGAGTAGGCGGCATAGAACTCCCTAACCCATGTAGGTACGTATGGGCTTCGGGGTTGTGTAAAAATCTAAAATTTGTGCACCTGGATTGTGTCCCATACCTCAGGGTATCTCTCCACCACCCTATCGGTAAACATTTTCTTTTCCTTGAGGATTGTTCGTGCACCCTCGGCCTTCAATCTATTCATCAACCTCGGAAGCTGGGCCGGGGTCGAAATCGGAGCTGGAACAGTAGAAGCAAGTGTTGAGGCTGCTGGAGGCTCAGGTCTGGAGGAGGATATGTTGACCCTACCCAGTGGGTCATGCAGACTCTTGGACCTCAACTCAGCACGGGTCTGCTTCAAAATTTCACCAATCGGAGTCCCAGACTCCTCACCCACCTCACCCTTGGATTCTGTAGAATTAACTGGATGGAGAGTTCCTCCCTCTCAGAAGAGGACTCCTTAATGATTTGCCGCTTTCCCTTATCCTGTGAGTCGAGCTTGGGTTGGGTTGGTTTATGTGGTCGACCACCCTCCGAAACAATAACCACGCTTTTAGCCTTTTTCTTTGGGGGTTTGTGAGCTACATATTTACGGTGAGGCATATCTATCAAACAACACAAGCGAACACAAAGATCGATCAAATTAGGATAGAAAGGAATCAACCAAAAAAAACTGTAGAAAGACTCGCCGAAACTAATGGGCGAGCAAAGGACACATCACCAAAAGTAATAGAAGAGAATCATGCAAAAAGTAAGCAAAAGGGTGAAGAAACTAACAGGTCGGCGAGTCACCTAATTCACTCGGCGAGCAAGAGGGAGCTCGCCGAATATTACAAAATAGAAAGGCAAAAAACTCACAAACGAAGGGAGATAGGGATGCAATGGGCGAGTCGCTGAGTGGAACGGTGAGCCCGACTTAGCTCACCGAACCACATCAAACCAACACCCTTACCAAAATTTTTACAATTTTCAATTAACTGCCAAATGCACATCAATTAAAGCTCAAACATCAACCAACAACCTATACCTATGCCCAATTTCATCACACGGTACTCAGACTTCCCCAAATCACATCGAAAAAAACAAAACGATGAATTGCCCTTAATAAAGACGTCACTCAATCCATCATTGGGCAATTTTAAGCCATTTTATTAAATTCGGAGGTACTCAGACTTCGCCCAACGAATACACAAAAACCCCCAAACAATCAATTCAAAAACCCAAATTACAAAGCCCAAAATCACAAAAATTTGGCATTCAAGAACTCAAATTAAATCATCAAAATGATTAAAAGCAATCAGGGCATGTAAATTATACACAAAATCAAGTACCCAAGTATGCGCAATTGCTATTGACAATTAATGGCGAACACAAATCGAATATCTCAAAAACTAACCTCATGGTCGAAAATGGAATGCACACACGATGAAAATGCGGTCGCGGACACGTCCAAAGCACTTCACAAGCAGCTAATGGCAATCAAAATGCAATAAAAAAATGCAAGAGTGTGTGGGTGTACGAAGATACGAGGAAAATTTCAAGTTCGATTAAAATTTGAAAAGATTAAAAACCCTTCAGTTTGCGCCACAAAGGGCGATGATATTAATATCGCCGATCCACTCGGCGCAGTACCTTTCCTCACTGAAAGTTACAGGAAACAATGTCTTTAATCAAGTTCAGAAGGCGAGCTGGATCGGTCTCGCCGATCTACTCGGTGACGCGCCGAATAGTGCAGTTCATTGAAAATTTTCCAGTGTAGCTTGCAACCTCAGCCATCAATTTCTGATGAATATAGGTAATCCTAGGGGCAATTGGGCGGTGCGCCGATTGGGCCAATCCTTCACCTAGTTGTATTTTCATGAAATTTCCTACCAACCTACACACTCAACACATGTTATTCAAAATACGAAAAGAAAGCTTGGGTTGCCTCCCAAGAAGAGCCTTATTTAACGTCGTGGCACGATGTGGAAACGCATTCAAACATCATCCAAGTACATCACATCAATTAATCGCACAACGAGAGTTTCTCCAAAAGAGAGTTTCAGCCTTTGCCAATTAAATTTAAAGAAAGACTCATTTTCACCTTGAACTTCAATAGCGCCGTTTTCAAATACACGAAAAACCTTAAAAGGGCAAGACCTCTACGACTTTAGCTTTCCCTGAAATAGCCACAAACGAGAATTATAGAGTAACACAGAATCACCCACCCTAAATTCTTGATGAAGTACTCTTGAATCATGCCACTTTTTCATTTTCTCTTTATACAGAGCAACACTTTCAAAAGCTCGAAGCCGAAATTCCTCAAAACCATGAAGTTGGTCAACCCGACTTTTGGACGCAACGTCCCAATTCAAATTTATGTTTTTGAACGCCCACAAAGCTTTATGCTCAAGTTCCATCGGGAGATAACATGATTCACCAAACACCAATTGATACGGCGACATGCCAATTGGTGTTTTAAAAGCGGTATGATAGGACCACATAGCATCCTCCAACCTTTATGACCAATCAAAACGATTTGCATTCACGGTTTTAGCCAAAATTTCCTTAATTTTCTGGTTGGACACTTCAACCTAGCCACTTGTTTGAGGATGGTAAGGGGTGGCAACCTTGTGCTTTACTCCATACTTTCTCAGTAGTGATGTGAACAATCAGTTGCAAAAGTGCGAACCTCCATCACTACTAATTGCACAAGGTGTAACAAACCTTGTAAAAATATATCGCTTAAGAAATGTAATGACACTTCTCCCCTCATTGTTGGGTAAAGCGACAACTTCCACCCACTTTGACACATAATAAGCGTCCACCAAAATGTATTTGTTCCCAAAAGAACTCACGAAAGGACCCATAAAATCAATTCCCCACACATCAAACAATTCAACCTCAAGGATGAGAGTAAGGGGAAACTCGTGTCTTCGTGACACTCCTCCTTGCTTTTGACATGAACTACACTTGTGGACAAAATAATTTGCATCCTGATACAGTGTTGGACAAAATAATGCCCCACTGTAGTGGCCACCAACTTGAGATGTGTGGTAGGAAACAAGAATAGCGTCGACTCCAACTTCCGGTACACATTTCTGGATTATGTGACCATCACACTCCCGGAACAGATAGGGATCATCCCAAAAATACCCTTTTGCATCAAAAAGAAACTTCTTACGCTGATAGAACGTCAGCCCATCAGGAAGATGTCCACACACTACGTAATTGGCGAAATCGGCATAGCAAGGGGTGGAGTCTTTAGATACCATCATGACCATCTCATCAGGAAATACATCCTCAATATTCCTGTCACCTGACACAGTGACACTCGTTTCAAGTCTCGATAGATGATCAGCCACTTTATTTTCGCATTCTTTCTGATTTTGGACCTCGAAATCAAACTCTTGTAACAATAATACCCACCGAATCAGCCTTAGTTTAGCATCCTTGTTTGCCATTAAGTAATGGATGGCCGCATGGTCAGTGTGCACCACTACTTTAGTTCCCAACAAGTAAGCTCGAAATTTCTCAAAAGCATACACTACGGCCAACAACTCTTGCTCGGTAACAGTGTAGTTCCTTTGAGCCAAATTTAAGGTTTTACTTGCATAGTATATCGGGTGAAATAGCTTTCCTCTACGTTGACTAAGTACAACACCCAAGACGACGCCACTAGCATCGCACATCAACTCGAATGGGCTACCCCAATGCGGAGCAACAATTACCGGAGCCGACACAAGTTTCTTCTTTAGACACTCAAAAGAAACCATACAAGCCTCATCAAACATAAAAACATTGTCATTCTCAAGAAGCTTGCAAAGAGGATTAGCTATCTTAGAGAAATCCTTTATAAACCGCGGATCGAAACCAGCATGCCCTAAGAAGCTTCGGACACCTTTAACTGAGATAGGAGGTGGTAATTTTGCAATAACTTCAATCTTTGCTTGATCCACCTGTATACCTTTCCCTGAAATTTTGTGCCCCAAAATAATCACTTCTTTCACCATGAAGTGACACTTCTCCCAATTAAGAAAGAGGTTTGTTTCTACACATCTCCTTAAGACTCAGCCCAAGTATTCAAGGCACTCTTCAAATGAGTCACCAACTACAGAAAAATCGTCCATAAATACTTCCATCGAGTCGTCAACCATATCAGTGAAAATAGACAACATAAACCTTTGGAATGTTGCCGGTGCATTACACAACCCAAAAGGCATTCGCTTAAATGCAAATGTTCCATAGGGACAAGTGAATGTAGTTTTGTCTTGATCCTCCGGGGCTATGGAAATTTGGTTGTAACCGGAATAACTATCAACGAAGCAATTCCATCTACGCCCTGCCCATCTATCAAGCCTTTGGTCCATAAAAGGCATTGGAAAATGATCCTTCTCAGTTGCCGAATTAAGCTTCCTATAGTCCATGCACACACGCCAACGGGTAACCGGATGCATTGGTACAAGTGCATCTTTCATATTCGGGACCATAGTCATACCACCCTTCTTTGGGACACATTAAACTAGGCTTACCCACTTGCTATCTGCAATAGGATAAACTACACATGTATCTAACCACTTGATGATTTTATTCTTAACTACTTCTTGCATTGGAGGGTTTAGCCTCCTATGGTGTTTGACACTCGGCTTACAATCAGCTTCAAATTGAATCTTATGCGTGCAAATACCGGGAGGGATTCCCGCAATATCAGCTATTGTCCATCCGATAGCTTTGATAAATCTTATTAACACACTAACAAGTGCTTGAACCTTCCTGTCAAGTAGGTCAGCTGTGATGATTACAGCAAGGTATTGTTTGCCCCCAAAAATATGTATCGAAGATGAGAAGGAAGAGTTTTTAACTCAAGCTTCGGAGGTGCTTCAATGGATGGCTTCGCGGGAGGACTTTCTCTATTTTTCATATCAATCTCAAGCTTCAAAGGACTTTTCGAGTAAGAACCTAAACCCGTTAAAGCAGCCACCACTTCATCATAATCTTGAATCTCTTCCCCATCATAGTTCAACAGGATCATAGCTAAAGATTCACCAATACAAGAGATTTCGCCAATACTAGAAACCGCTTCATCAATCCCATCAATAAAAGACACCAGATGAATATCATTGGGTTGTTTCATAGATTTACACACATTAAAAGTGACTTCCTCCTCATTAACTCGAAATTTCAAATCGCCACTCTTCACATCAACCAAAGCTCTTTCGGTAGCCAAGAATGGTCTACCAAGAATAATCGAGATCTCACCATCCATCTCACAATCAAGAATAATGAAATCTGCCGGAAAAATGAACTTGTCAACCCTTACAAAAATATCATACAAAATACCAATAGGTCGCTTAATAGAACGATCCGCCATGAGGAGTCACATAAACATCCCAATAGTGCACGGTATTGTGAACGCTCCCGGATCATCTTTTTTAGCAACCATATTTGACATGATAGCGCTGCAACTATGGGATACCTCAACCGTTTCAAAGTCCATACTTCTCTTCTTCGGGACCAACTCCTTCATAAACTTAGCATACCCCGGCATTTCTAATAATGCGTCTACCAGTGGAAGGTTTATAGAGAGAGACTTAAAAATAGAGAGAAACTTTTAGAGTTTTGCATCTTAATCTCTCTTCTTCAACCTTTGTGGGAAAGTGGATTTAATATTAGGCAACGGCTTTGGAACAACTTATTTAGACACATCCCCTACCTTTGATGTAGTAGTTCCACCGGTGTCACATCATTAGTTGAATCAGCAACTTTGTTGGGTACACCGTTGTCTACATCATCATCAGCCCCATCAGCCTCAACCATATCACTACCCATAACTTTTCCACTTCGAGTCACTACCGCCATACACTAAGCATTCTCATTCTTTGGGTTAACCAATGTGTCACTAGGAAGTCCACCATTTTGCCTTTGATGCAATTGAGTGGACAATTGAACAATTTGTGATTCCAGATGTTTAATAGAAGTAGAGTGAGAAGTCACCATTTGATTTAGAGAGGAGAAATCAACCTTCATCTATTTAAGTTCTTTGTACGAACCTTCAACCTTGTGTAAAATACGAGCAAGCATATCGTCAGTTCTAAAACTCTGAGGATCAGTCTTTGGTTCGGTAACTTTAGGATGATTATGTGGAGGCATATATCAATCTCGCTCACCATCTCTCCTATTGGCACCTCGATCACGCCACTCACGATTATCTCTCCAACCACTACATTGATCTTTGTTCCAACCTTGATTCCCACCCGGCTTTTGATAGCTCTAGCGAGAACCCACCATATGATTCCACACAAATTGGACTTCTTCGTTGTACATGTTTTCAAATGCAGCATCATATGGGCTTATAGAAACTGCGTTAACGACTTTCGATGCCGCACCCATTACATTCTTTGTTAACAAATCCATCTAAGTCATCAATCTTGGCCATATTCGCATCACGCTCTCGGTCTTTCTCAATTTGCTCCTTAGTCATTCCCACTACAAGAGGTGATACTTGATCTTCTCTTGTATGCCAAGCCCGATTGATCTTTGTCATATCGTCAAGCAATGCTGATGCAATAGGAAATGGTTGTCTCATGATTCCACCTAGAATCAAACGATCGGCAATAGACTTGTTTACCAAATCAAGGCTACGGTAGAAATATTGCAACAACACATTTTCAGGCAACCCATGAGTAGGACATTGTAGAAGAAGCTTTTGGGATCTGAGCCATGTCTCATGGATTGGTTCACCATCAAGTCTCTTGAAGTTCTGAATACCATCTCTCAATTTCACCATCTTCGAAGGGGGAAAGAATCGTTCAAGGAAATCTTCTGTTAGCTCCGCCGAAGAAGTAATTAAATCTCTTGGTAATTCAGCAAACCACTTCGTTGCCTCCCCATTTAGAGAGAAAGGAAACAACCGAAGTTGAATTGACTCTTGAGAGATGTTCTTGAATGTGAAAGGGCTGCACACATCCAAAAAGTGCTGAAGCTGTTCATGTGGATCCTCATGAGCAAGTCCTCCAAATGAGCCTTTTATTTGCAACAACTGAAGCATAGCTATGGTCACATGAAAGATGGCATTACCCAGGTAGGGGGACAAGCGTATAGCTCCAGCACTTCCAACTTGAGCTACATTAAAGTCATTCAGATTACCAATGTCATCATTCACATGACCTATCTCATCATTCTGACCAACAACACTATTAGCGTCGCTCATGTTTTCACCTATTAAAAATAATCAACGAAAAGACTAATAAGTAAATTCGACTACAATCAAACTAATTCACTCAAATACGTCAATATAAGAATTCTAAACGCCATTCATCGGCAGTGGCGCCATTTTTGATAATGCTCAACTACACCAATCACAATTCAAGATGTAGGCAGTCGTTAGCAATATAAACCCAACGAGGAGTTGGGGTCGATCCCATGAGGAATGGCATAGAGTATAGAATTAAAATACAAAGTACTAAAGTGATCTAGCCTTTTGTAGAGGTAAGCAAATGAATCGATGCATAAAGTAAATCTTCAAGTTTCAATTATCAACAGGAAAGAGTTTCAAATGATTGATTTCTACAAACATGAGCTAAATAGAGATTTAACCAATGAAAATTTTGGGACCTTAGGGATGTGTGAGTGTTTAAATACCAATTTCACTAAATGGGTCATTACGAATTGCATAAGAATGCTGAAACATAATGGGTAGGCAAGATTACAACTATCATAGTTATTTCACAACCAACTGCCATGCTTTCAATTGGGTTCTACCAAACCCCAACAGGCAATACAATATGAAACACAATCTAGCAACTTAATCAAACCCACTTTAACAAGCTGAGTAGTACAAGTAAGAACTCATACGATCATCAGTTAATAATTCCACTCAATTGCACCTTCAACAAGCATACAAAGAGATATAAACTAGCACTAAATTTGCAACTTCAATTCATAAAATAAAAACATGAATTATCAACTGAACCCAATCTATTTCAACATTTAATTCAGTAATCCATAAGACCCATAAGCTAATTAGGCATTTGAACACATAATCATACCCCTAAGGCAATGGGGTTTTAGAAAATCATAGTAATTATGAAGAGATAGTTACCAACCCCATTAGCCATTGATTTTCCAAGTCTCCAAACAGCAAATACAATCAACTAAAATTTACCCAAAGTGCAATTCTCAAGAATTCACAAGAACAGTTCGCAAAATCAATTCAAGTGCAATGTACTTTCTAAGTTTGAGTTCTAGTTCTTCTCTCCTCGCTCTCTCTCTCAAACTCAATTTTAAAAATTTCTAATTATATTTTTCCAAAAACTCCACACGATTTGAATTTCAGGGTCATTCGACGGCGTTAGTCGGGCTTGCCCTTCCACTCGGTGATGCGCGGAGTTTCTCGATCTCACCTTTTGACTCTTGACTTCAATACTGATTTCATTCTAGAACTTTAGGCGAGGTGCATCGGGCTCGCCGTCTGGTCCCTCAGCTCGTCGACTTGACTTCTATTTACCCTTTGTTTGCTGGAACTTTAGGCGAGGCTACATTTACTCGGTGACTCACCAAGTTGCCTTTGGCGAGCCTCAGCCTTCTTTTTCTTTCAACTTTTGCATTCTTTTAGATTCTTTTTGCATTATATTGCCCTTTCCTGATTCTAGGTCCTTCATGATGCACACAAACGATTTGAGATTAGTTATAGGTGCAAAATGGGCATTAAGGACACTAATTTGGCACAATTGAAGCTATAAATGAGTTAAATCTATCGACTCATCAAGAAGCCCGAGGTTGTGCCTCCTTCAGAGATGAGAGCAGATGCACCTACTAAGGTAGTTGAGCAGCCGACAGATGTTGATGATGAGGCTGTTGATAATGTTCCTAAGGAGACTGATGAAGATGAGTTCTAGAAAGAGGATGTGCAGAAGAATGCAGAGACCCTAGCAGAGAAGCAGGCTATTGAGGAGAAGATAGTGCACGCGACTATGGAGAGATGTTGTTTGGCGACTTCCACGGTTGGCACTAGTGTGGTCTGTCCTTCAGACTCTACTATTTCTCCCACCGATGTGCCTGGCACTGATGCCCCAGTTGATGCTATTTTGCCACCTCCTAATTCAGTTGTGCTGGGTACTGATACCCACCCGAGATGATAGAATCCCCTTAGAGCCTCAGGAGTAGAGTTCTTCACAAGCATAGCTTGTCAGGGGGACCTTTCACTTAATCTCCTCCCATACTTATTTTGATAGCATTTAGGACATTCTTAGTTCTTTTGCATAGGGTGAGGGTACATGTGCCTATATTTCCCTTTTTGATTGTATTTTGTTATTTCAGTTTTATTTTGAGATATTGTAGTATTTTAGTTTTCTTTATGATATTTGGTATTTTTTATTTAATTTTGTCTCTCTATCCATTGCCCCATAATTTTTGAGTTTTGAAATGATTGAGAATGCTTGTGTTTTCATTATTGATGTTTGGATAGTACTCATGATGAGAAATGTGTTTTGTGTTGATGTTGCAAGAAAAAATCGTTTTGGATTTACTTTTGAATAATCTTATTGATTCTTGTGCTGACTAGGAGCATATTGATGTGAGCCTTGCATTGAATGTCGCATGCAAGCTCCTTGAGTTTGTAGAGCGGTGATGAATGATTATGTTTGAAGCTCCAAGTGTGGTGAGTTCCTACTTGAAAGCATGGATGGTGACTCCTAGAATTTTCCTTGTTAGTCCTATTGTCTAGCTTTGGTGAATGCAAGAAGTGATCTTGGGCATGAATTTTCAGAGGGAACCCTAATTTTTATATTTTTTTGGCTACCAAGTGAAGTCGTGCAACCATCTTTGTACCATTTGAGCCTAACCTTGTTGAAACCTCCTGACCCAAATATGTCCCTAAATTCTCACCCATAAATCCTTTTCAAAGCAGTGATTTGTTTGAATAGCCAACTTAGGTCAAAAGACTATGTTGAGGGTATGGAAAGAAAGGCGGAAAGAAAAGAAAGCCAAGTGAAAAAGAATAAAGAACAGTGAGACTCAACTTTGAGGTTTGTAGCAAAAAAAGGAATCCCTCCTTATAAAAAAATGAGCAAAAGGTTGAAAATGAAATGAAAAAGTACGTGTGATGAAATAAAAGGGGTGTCGAATAAATTGAGTGAAAAAAAATTGAGGTTTGAGTCTCCAAGTGAAAAGAACTAAAGAAGAGGTGAAGATGAGTAACAACAATGCTTTGAAAAGGTGAAGTCACTGAGCCAAATTTGCTATACCTTTGCCCTCAGCCCCATTACAAACCTAAAAGACCGTTGAGATCTTGGTTAAACTAGGTTGCATGATGTTTGAAAAATATGGACGAACCTATAGGATGAAGCTTGCATGTATTTCTCTTTCGGAGAGTGAGAGTTGTATTGATTCACAACTTCTTTGTTGATGTGCTCTATGAGGGCATGGAATCATTTTTGTTGTGAGGCCACTTGATTGCTTTTGTTGAAGCATGGTTTTGCATTAAAATGGAGCACTAGTGAGCTTGAGCTTTGATTGATACTGGCTAGTCCTAATTTGAAACTATTTGAGCATGATTAAGTATTGCATATGCTTTTTACTAGTCTTGAGAGGGAACTTGCATGTTAACTCCCATTTGAGAGCTATTGTAGACACCCTTGTTGAACTAATTGTGTTCTTGATTTACTTGAGGACAAGCAAAAATTTAAGTTGGGGGTATTGATGAGTGGTAAATTTCCACTAATTTGAGACCTTTGTAGTTCAAAATAAGTGTCCTCAATGCCTATTTATGTCCTATTCTAATGATATTTTGATGTTTTGCAGCAATGAAGGATAAAGGTCAAGGTAAGGATGAATAAATGAAAAAGAGGCCAAACACATTAAAAGGAGTATAAACTCTCAACTCGTAGTCGCTTGACAAAAAGAGCGGATCGCCCAATAGGCCAGACCTCGCCTTATATGATAGTGTTCAAAATTTAAAATATTCAATGTAGGTCGGTGGACTAATATTGAAACAGCAATTCACCAAAGTGATTGGGTGAGCTAGAAGTTCCATCGCCGAAGGTGACAGATCTCTACATTGAAATGAAAGGTTAATGGGCGAATAGGGTGGTAATCGGTGATCCACTAAATATAAAAGCCTGACTCGATCAAGTTCGCCAACTGAGGTTCAAACACCTGAAGCCTGAAGCAAAAGAAGGGCGAGCTAAAGAAGAAAGGGCGATCCGCCGAACGTGTAAGGCGAGCCCGACTAATGTCCCTGAATTGGTTGCGCATGGAATTTTGGACCAACATTTGGGAAACTATAAATAGTCAAAGGAGAGAGAAAATGTATCAGATTTTAGAGGAGATTTTAGAGAACAATTTAGGTCAGAACATTTACATGAGACTTTGCATGAGATTTTAATTAGTCTTTTTACCCTTTGAGAAATATTCTTAGTTTTTTGGGTTTTTGAACAATCTTGTAATTGACATTCGAGAGTCCAAATCAAAGTGAGTGTTGAAGATTATTTCTTAATTTCAACTCTCCAATGGCTGAAAACATAATGGGTATACTTTCTATTCCTTTTATGATGCTTTGCTAAAACCCGAATTATACGATGTGATTACGGGGTGGGGGTGTTGATTTAATTTAGTGGGTCTTGTGTCTTGCTCTATTATATTGCTATTCATTCATGGATTTTGAGTTATTTAGGATGTAATTAATTTATGCGTTAAGGTTTCAAACTTAATCCTAGTCTAGATCATTGATTGATGCTCGAAAGAGATCAATTGAAGTGGATAAATAGCTTGATGTATGAAATTTAGGTTTTATTTCTATAGTTTGCTCGAAAGAGAAATTGTGATTCAATTCTAGTTGCCAAATCTGCTCGAAAGAGAGATTCTAGTGAGGTATTGGGCTGATTTGTGATTCACATAGATGAGACCGAAAGTAGATTTTATGACATGATGATTTGAGATCTAAAGAAGATTAGTGTCATGGAAGATTACTCAACCTATCCATGATTGGTTTGCAATATTGAGCAAGCACATGTACCTCTATATGACATCAATATCAATCCCCACACCCATAGATCGTCTCTTACTTGTTTGAATCCCTATTTTTATTTTAGTTGTGATTATTGATACGAAAACCATTTTTGTAAATTTGGTGGAATCATCCACCCACTTGTTCTAATTACTACAATGAATTGGTTTGCTTTCTTAATTTCCCAATCGAATTCCTTGCATTATATGACTCCTTGTGGTATTCGACCCTGACTCTCTTATTGGGTATTTTTATTGCTAACGACCACTTACTCTTCTAACTGTTTTTGAGAGTAATTTGAGTGTTATCAGTAATCCTATACCTTGCCAAGTTAAAGGACAATCATAACTAATGAATCAAATATCTGAGCCCTTACTAGGGTTTTTATGAGGAATGGTCCAAATCAACTATATGATCCTATCCTACGCATGTGGTGCAATTATGGGGTTAAGATTATTTGATTTCTCAGCTAAATTAGTAATCAATATTTCTCTCAAAATAATGCAATAATGCTCAATAATTATATGATGTCACATTTAGGGAAAAGTTCCCACTTTATAAGATGCAAGATATGTCATTTGACGTTGACCCTTACATAAACTAATGCAAGATATGGTCATTTGACGTTGACCCTTACATAAACTAATGCAAAAAACTCACTCGGTAGGAAGGCTTTGAACTTAATTTGGTGCTAGAGGTACCTTAAATCCCTAAATCACTTATGATACATTTCTCTCTCATAGGAATGGATCTTAACACATATGTACAAGTAGGACTTTACCGAGTTAAAGCTTATATACATACGATGAATTGTTTGAACTTTTGGTGTAAAATTTGTGTGGTGTTACAATATCTCCCCCTTGGGATCATTTGAAGGTAACCAACTTAAGTTAACTTTATGTGAACTAAATTTTTATATCAAGGTCATAAGCATTCAAAGGAGTACACAAGGCACAAATATAACTCAGAACTGGAACATTCAAACACAAGGTATAGGTGTTTAATCGAAAATAAGGGAAGGACTCTTACCTTCAATATATTCATCACGAGGAACAAATAATTGAGGATATCTAGATTTCATATCATCTTCGGTTTCCCATGTAGCCTCTTCAATAAATTGATTTCTCCATAAAATTGACTGATGCAACCTATTTGGTCCTTAAAATTCAGACCTGATGTTCAAGAATCTCAACTAAGAATTCTTCATAAGACAAACCCTTCACACAAATAATTTATGTGGTCATGATAAGTGAATATGGTCAAAAATCTATTTTTGTGGGGTTTCTAGATTTTTCAATACTGAAATTTAAGCTTAAACTCACAATTTTACGCTACAATACCAAATTCAACAACAAGGAATTAAAAATATGCATAAATACCCTAACATTACATTCTTCCCCAACAATTATAATCCTAAGATTTAACCCACAAAGTTCTATGAAGAACTCCTCTTCCATTCTACGAAGAAAATGAATTATGGAACGCAAAGATAGATTGGAATCACTTACCTCAAGAGAGGAAATTCATTAAGTCTTGAAAAAATTATCCTAGGATCCTCTAGTCAAATATTTTAAGTTATGAAAATTGGACGGAAAAATCCTAACCTTTGCTATAGCGGGCCATCCCTTCTATCGTGAAGCCTGATAGTCTTCTCCAACTTGTTTCTTTTTATTATTATTACTATTATTATTGTCAATTTTTAACCTACAAAAACTTGTGCAAGGGTACTATGATCTCAAACAATTATAACAAAGGAACAAATCATTACAGAAGGGAAGGTGTCTCCATGAGGACAAAAGGGGCTAAGTTTTACCCCAAAAAATGTACGGTTAAGCTTGTATGTGATCTTTAAGGACATGCAACATATACTCAAATGCACATAAACATGAAGAAATCAATCAAGTTAACTCATTTTCTCATAAATTAAGCTTTTTCATGAACAAGCATCTATGAGGATTCAAGGTAATAACAAAGACACATGAGACCAAAAGAGTGAACCATGAGAAACTAAATACCTCAAGCTAGAATAGGAGTGGAGGGAAAAAGATGAGAGGATGACGAGACATCATATTGGCCTCGGCCTCCCAAGTAGAACCCTCAACTAACTGATTCCTCCAAAGGACTTTTATTGAAGCAACTTCTTTATTTCTCAACTTTTGAACTTCCAAGTCTAAAATCTCAACTGGAACCTCTTCATAAGAAAGATTCTCTTTTATACCAAGACTCTCCAATGGCACTATAGATGCCGGATCACCAACACACTTCTTCAATAAGAAGACATGGAAAATCGGGTGAATCGATGCTAAATTATTAGGCAAGTCAAGTTCATAAGTAACCTTATCAATTCGCCCCAAAATCTTATATGGGCCCATATAACAGGGACTAAGCTTCCATTTCTTTCCAAACCTCATTACACCCTTCATGGGTGAAATTTTCAAGTAAACCCAATCATTAACACCAAATTCTAGATCTCTCCTTCTAACATCAGGATAGGACTTTTGTCGACTTTGAGCCATTTTCAACCTTTTTCTAATAAGCTGAACTTTCTCCATAGCCTCATGTACCAATTCGGGACCTATCAAAACAACTTCGTCAACTTCAAACCAACCTATAGGAGATCTACACCTGTAGACACGTGATTTTTGACCGAACTTAAGGTTTTATACCATTTTTAGTGTTTAAATATTTTGTTTAAAATTAAAGTAAATATTTTGATTTTTATCTTATTTTATTAAGTTTATTTTAAATGATTTGAAAATCACAAAAAAATTGAATCACTTTATAAGGTAAGTTTTATTTTTCAATTATTAAAAAAAAGAAATGAAAAGTTACAAAATATATGTTTTCTTTTAAATTAAAATTAATAATAAGCTAATATTTCTTAATTATAATTTCAGATTAGCTATTTAATTGGTCTTTTATTTTTATTAGTTCAAAACAATTAACTAATATTTTTATTATTATAATTTTAAATTATATTTAATTAAAATAAATTAATCTAAACTACCCACTAATCCAAATGTAACTACCCACTCCCCTTACCCATTAACACCCCCCCCCCCTCCATTTTCCATCCCACTTCTCCTATTTCCTGCCCACAACATAATACCACACAACACCTATATACATACATGACTACAACAAAAACTTCTGCTTTCCTTTCACCACCACACAGAGTCACACGGAAAAAAAAATACCATCAGCAATCCAAAGAAAAAAAAAAACACACACACACGCACGGAAAAAGAAAAAAATATACTACACAATCATACATCTGGAAGAAAAACAATTAGCAATACCAAAAGACACTCCCAAACACAGCAAACATACGAGCAAGGAAAAAAAAAAGACAACACTCATATTTTTATTTTATTTTCTTTCGAAATACACAGAACAATTTGACATCTCTTCTTTAACTTTCTCATTACTTTCATATAAACAAAATACATATACCCTTACATACAACCTACCAAAAAATTTGTGAGCGTTCTAATCGAGCTTCAGTCAGGATTTTGCGGTACTCACTTTACTTTATTTCTTTAATTTATTTATGAAATTCTACGTAATTATTTGATAAGTTTTCTTATAGTTTTTTTCATTCATAATTTGATTGAAATGAATATTGACATTTTGAGTTTATTTAGAGAGATTAAATAAACTGCTCACATGATTAGTCATCTTGAGTTATATTTATGTTATTTCTTAGTGCAAATCTCTAAAAGATGAATAAAATCCTATTATTATGTAAGAATTTTATTTTGTCGTTATTCAATTTTGTTGTTCCTAAGCCACTTCTTTTATGGCATTGTTGTAACTTAATGTTGATGTCAATTGTCAATTTAAATTTATGTATTTTTTTGGATAAATGAGTCATTACCCAATAAACAAACAAATAAGTTACGTTATTGAACTTCAATCTACTCCATTTTGGGTAGGTGGAATCCTTTGATATGGGGACTTATTTAATTTTAAAAAAAATTATTGATTAATAAATAATGAAATAAAAAAATTAATTGTCCTGAATTCACAAAAAATAAGAGTAAGAATTTTTAATACTAGATGAGTTTTAGACATGTTACAAATATTTATTTCAATTAAGAATGTGGTTACACATATTTTTTTTTGAGACAATAAATTAAAGTCAAGGCTGCGGTGACGCACCTTGTCCAATAATATAATTAACTTTTATTAATTTATAGTAGAGACTTATAGAAAAATTATTAGGTGTGATATGAAGAAGGCAGTTATGCCTCTAAATGTCACGACCAAGAATGCGGTGACGCATCTAGGTTGAGACCAATAAAAGTTCAACCAATTAAAAAAAGCGAGCGAATCATTGCCTGTAATAATATATCTAAAAAAATAGTTAAAGTAAGTATAAGTAAATAAAAGCGACCGTGCTAGAACTACAGGACTCGAGGGATCCCTAATACTTTTCCCTCGATCAGCAGAATTCCTTACCCGAATTTCTAGTCCGCAGACTAAAATAAAGAGACATTTCCTTTTGACTAGAGATAAAAAAAAAGTGACTTGGAACACCGAAACTCAATTCTAAGTGGCGACTCCGAAAAATAAAATAATCCCTAATCAATACCGTCACTTTAATTGAAAAAACCCTTTCTGCCAGTCGAAAAAATGGTGTGACATCTCTGGCGACTCCACTGGGGAAATAACAAAATTTGAGTTTAATAATATTAAGTTTTACTTGATTTTATTATTTTTTAGATATATTGTGTATGATGACCTAATGTGCTACTTGTTGCTTATTTATCGTTTTCATATTGTTGAACTGTATTAAATTGTCTTCTCTTGCGCAACAACTCTGAGTCTCTAATAACATTTCACACTCATTCACGGGAATGCAGTTATGCATCCTACTTTGTATTGAGATAGAGTTGGAGTGTCTTGATACCCAGTAAAGGATGTTTAGTCACACATGTTAGGCGGAGTTGGACCAGCAATGAAGTCGGAATAGCGCTGCTATTGATAAGTTTCCCCTCCCTGGCTCGAGTTGTCCATTCAGGCAAGCCAGTCTCTGACACCTTTCCCTTCAGGTTTAAACCTAGAAAAATCAAAACACAAGCATGGTTATACCTAGTAGGCTCCGCTTATTTGCATCATTTGCATTTGACTTAGTGGGACTCGACATATGGGTTAGATTTATCTAGGACAGGTACGCATATCTTATTTGACCACTTAGATCATTTTTATGTGCTAACTGAAAATATATTTATTTGAAAGATATTTCTCCGTTGACAAATTTTAGAGTTATTAATGGAATACAAAAAAGAGTTATCTTATGATTTTTACCCAAAAAGAGACAAAGAAAACACAAAAATATTTTCTTGTTTTAGCTTCTTATGCATTTCTTAAATGTTTTTTTCTAAATATTTTTAAAAAAAAAACAAAAACAAAAATCCCAAAAACATCTTTTGAATAGTTCATAAAATAAAATTTAAAAGATTTTTCTTTTACATTTTTTTTACAAAAATTAAAAAATATACATAGTTACATTTTAAAGAAATTTTTTATCTTTCAAATATTTCTTAACTGCCCAATCTGAACGAACTATGCACACCTGATTCTTACCTCAATGAGATACGTAGGTAGCCCTCCTGGGGTTCGGTGATCTTTACTCAATAATTTCAAAAAAATAATAAATTATTCCGTATTAAAATACCCATAAATAATAATCATTCCTTGTTCAGAATAACAAAAGAAAGTGTTTATTTCCTATAACAAAATAATGTTTATGATCTTTTTGAACTGCGTTTGACCTGATTCTTGCTTTGACAAGATACGTAGGCAGCCTTATTTTGAGGTTCGGTCCAACCAAAAAAAATCAAGAAAGTCCTCATCATAAAAAGTGGGGCAAAAGAATTTATTTTATTCAAAGTTCAAATAAAAATGTGTCTCTTCCTTATTTTAATTTTTTTTTAAAAAGAGATAAAAAATTTGTTAGGGTACGATATTGTTTAAAAAGATTTTTATTTATTTATTTTATTTTTCTTTAAAAAAATCTTCTTGACTTGGTTGGTACCAACATACTTAGGAGTGTTCATAAGAAAAAAGAAAACTATTAAACTATTTGGTAAGACAAACTGTCATGACCCGATTTCTCGAGTCATGATGGCGCCTACCAACCCGCTAGTAGGCAAGCCAAACCATGTCCGAGAACTTGACAGTAATGGGACTGAGGGTGGAAACTAAATCTCAACTAAGCAAAAACAAAAATAAAAGAAACACATAAAGGGAAGGCTGAAGCGAACCCAAAACTATATACAATAAACGATACCTCCCAGAACCTGGAAGTCACGTGTACAGAACTACTAAAAAGAGTACAAGTTCCAAAAGTGGACCACCGAAACAAGACTGTCTCAAAAGCCAAAGACAAGCCAAAATGAATACATAAGGAGATGGGTAATCCCAGAACCTGGAAGTCACGTGTACAGAACTACTAAAAAGAGTACAAGTTCCAAAAGTGGACCACCGAAACAAGACTGTCTCAAAAGCCAAAGACAAGCCAAAATGAATACATAAGGAGATGGGTAATCCCAGAACGCCAAGTGCTCACCCTCGCCTCCGGAACAGACTGTAGCAGGCTCGACCTCAACACTGATAACTAGTGCTCAGACCTGCATCATGAAAACATATGCAGAGTGTAGCATGAGTACCAATACAACAGGTACCTAGTAGGTATCATAGGCCGACTGAGAAAGAAAGGTAAAAATAGACTGAAGAGATAGAATCGACAAGAATAGAGTAAACCAACAACAAATCTAAGAATACCTAAACTGAACCGAAATGGGGCCCCTATAAGACCCAGAAGGTACACTCAAGCACAGACAAAAAAAACCCTAACGGACCCCCATAAGCCCAACAGGTACACAGAAACGCTAAATCTACGAGATCGAAGGAAAATCAAACTACGAACCGAGACCACCAACCAACTTAACCGAAACAACCAGCCAACTCAACCGAAACAACCAGCCAGCTCAAACCCAGTCAAAACTATGACTTCCAAATTGGGCCGCCCAATCGACTGGCAACTCCCAGGGGCCCTACCCAGCCAGTAGAGTGCCAAGGGGGCATAACAACTCCTCCAAAGGCCTTGATATCCAGCTGCCCATTTAGCTAACACTCTCGGGGGCCCTACCCAGCCAGTAGAGTGCGCGGGGCATTCCAAATACCTTATATCCAACTGCCCATTTAGCTAATACTCCCAGGGGCCCTACCCAGCAAGTAGAGTACGCGGGCCACTCCGACTCTGAAGGGGATCCTAAATGCTAAGTCATCGTGGATCAATGTCCACTTCCACCCACATCACCACATAACTGATCTAGAAGCGCCCAAACCCAGGAAGACACAACGCCTCCGATAATGCATCGACACCACATAAATGGGGAGAGTAACCAGATGAGCACAAGCAATACGAAGCCCAAGCGAGGCTCACACTACCAGATTCAAGTCTGCTATTCCGATCTACAAGGACCTAGTCCATATGAATCGACGTCGGATACACACCAAAGTCAAATAGGTGCATGGGTCTAAGGCAATACTAGCCTAACCTAAGCTAAGGCCGAAAATATAATCCAACATAATAAAACAACCAACAGATAGTCCGCATGCAATAGCACATAAACAATCCCTACGATAGCATGGTACTACCCCTAAAACAGCCCGAAAATCAAGCCTAAAGCATGGTTTTTTAGAAGAAGAGAAGAAATACTAGTTCCCCACCCTAAATTCACACAAATCAGCATGCATTCACACAATCCAGCTCAATCTAAAAAGAAGGGAAGCTGTAACCTACCAGAAGGACGACCGCGGGCCTTCCAAATCACTCTGCAAGAGCTTTTCCCTTCCAAACGGCCTCAGACTACTGCCACACTATCAAAAATAGAATCACAGCATCAGTACGATCGTTTAGACACTAAAATAATCAAAATCAGAGACGGACTAATTTAGAAGTCAAAATCAGAAAATGTGGGACCCGCTCTGGAAATCCCAGAATTGACTTCGTGAAAGTATCCTAAACCCTCCCCCCAAAATTGTATTCCAAAACAGAACACAATTTCGGGCTCGAAATAGCCGACAAATCAGGAAAACAAACACATGTAAAACTTTACACTTCAAAGCTTCGGGTAGCCACTTACGCCTCAAATTCACTGAAATCGGAGCTCACCCAACGCTATCCGAACCAACACCCACAAATCCTACGCAATTCCAGACACCTGGGACTTTGAATCACCAAAAATTGACTAAAAACGAAGAAGATAACAATTTCTAAAACTTACAACAACAATAAAGCCGACTGCCTCTTATATATTTAAGTGCCTGTCACACTGACCTCCGTGAACGCGGCCAGAGGCCCGTGAATGTGGAGGGATAGAAAAAAAACCTCCGTGAACATGGCGAAGGGCCCGCGAACACGGAGAAGAGGAACCTATACCTCCGTGAACGCGGATACCCTTCCGCGAATGCGGAGAGGAAACCCCCAGACCTCCGCAAATGCGGAGCTTCATCCGTGAACGCAGAGAAGAGAAGCACAGACCTCCGCAAACACAGAGCCATGACTGCGAACGCGGAGAAGGAATGAGGTATGCAACTCAGATGCTGCATCAGCTTAACTTGACTTTTTCGAAAACTCCGACGGGGTGCTCGAAATTCGTTCGGAGCCCCCTGCAAGCAAACGAGATATGTTACCCCATCAAATTCGGCGTTACAGAGTCAATGGTGTAGTCAGAGTTTCCATACGAGGTCATTTTGATAAAAAGTGGGCCCCACCTCCTAAGCGCCAATTTAGCCAACTTCTACCAAGGGCCTCGGAATTAGATCGGAAGCCCCGGAAAGCACACGAAGGCTCATTCTAGACCAAACTTAGCATTCTAGAACTAACTGCACTGATGAAATTCTCATTCGAGCGCGTTTACCAAGAAGGTTGACCAAAGTCAACCTTAAGCCAAATTTTAACGGCTAAAGTACCAAATGACCTCAAAGTCACACCGGAAGCCTTGGGACTCGGGCCAACCATTCTACTAGCCTAATTTGGCCTCTCTGGAGCAAATGGAACCGTCAAAATTTTGCTCTGAGGTCGTTTACCTGAGGTTATAACCGAAATCAACTTTTTAGGTTTCAAAAGCTCTAAAACAAGAAAACATGCATAAAAGCTAAACACACAACCAGGCGACCGAACAGTCAGTGCCAACAAGTCATAAATGTCTTGGGGTCGCTACAAGAACGCACTAAACGATGGAAAGAAGGCATAAACATAGAAAAG
Source organism: Solanum appendiculatum (assembly GCA_018342035.1). Taxonomy (NCBI): domain Eukaryota; kingdom Viridiplantae; phylum Streptophyta; class Magnoliopsida; order Solanales; family Solanaceae; genus Solanum; species Solanum appendiculatum. The sequence continues at coordinate 14,705 of JAGDQO010002603.1, read as the reverse complement.
ACATGGAGGGTCATTACACATACCAACTTTGTTGTGACCCATAGATTTCTTTTGGTACCTCTTGATGTATTTAAGTAACGTTTAGAGAAAGCATCTTTCTTAATGTTAAGGCTTAAAACAAATTCAACCTCATTGTTTCATGTGCATTGTGTGGTGACCTTTAGATATCAAAATTCAATGGCATGACTTTGTTGATCTAGAACTTGGCCCGCATGTTGGCTGAGGCGAAATTTTGAGCAACATTTAACTTGGAAAAGGATTATAGGCTTTCTTTGATATGAGTTTGCCTTTCAAGCCTACCAAATGACATGTTTTCCATAGAACTCCCATTTTGAGCCTGAAACATTTTTATTTGAATAACCACATCTTAACTTATATCCTTTGGAGTGCATAAATGCACTATCCCTTGATCCCACCTCCTTGAGCGCACTATCAATTATCTACACAGTGCCAAAGATCTAAGTTGGTTAACAAAGTGAAAATGTCAAATATGTGAAATTCCAAAAAAAAATACACAGACAAAGAAAAGCTAGAAAAGAAAAATGAAAAAAAAACCTCCAACGAAAAGGAGGGAAAATGAGAAGAAAAAAAAGAAGAAGAAAATAAATGAGGAGAAGCTTCTGAGAAAACAAAGGTCAAATGCGAAAATAAAAACATTTGGAAACATTTGGGAGCATAGTGTGATCTTTAAGGAGGAAATAGTCACTTTATCCCAAATGAATATCCTACCTTTACCTATACCTTATATTACAAGCCAATGACAAGTTCTATTTGATCCCATTTTTTGTGTTGTCACATTAGTGGATACTTATATGAGGGCCAAGCATATGGTATCTCAATCTCATGCATTGAACATCTTTCTGAGTGTGAGTGACTTTCAAAACATCCTACGATCTAAATTATTCTATAGTGTGTGAAGAATTACTTTATTTGTGGTAAGGGCACTTGAAACATGAGGATACGAATAGTTCTAATTCCTTAATTTATGCAAGATGAACTGATCTTTTAAATACTTAAGTATGTTTGAGGTATCACTTGAAATTATAGGGATTACTCAAAGTTGACCTCAAATTTGTCTAAAGTAGTTGAAGGTGATTCGTATGCATATACTAAGTGTTGGTACCAACTAAAGAAAAGGCATTCACAACAATAAATTGATTTATTTCTCTTTATCATCAAATGTTATTTTTAAAAAGATATCTTTTGTAAAAAAAAGTGAAAAAAAAGAAAAAAAAATTGTGATTCATATGAACTACATTTGACCCGATTCTTGCTATGCATGATACGTAGGCAGTCTTACAATGGGGCTCGGTCTCACAGAATAAACTTTTATATCCTTGAAAGATCAAAACTGGATCATTTTTTTAAGAAAAAATAAAAATAAGAAAGAATGATAAATTAAAAAGAGTTTAAAAAATTGGGGCCTATTTTTATTTATTAAAAAAATCAGTCTCAATTCTAGGGAACAAACACCCTAGTTGCCTTTTTGACATTAGGGAACAAACACCCTAGAGGCATCATTTTTCATTTCTATGGAACAAACACCCTAGTTGTATTTTGACCTTAGGAAACAAACACCCTAGAGGCATTATCTTTCATTTCTAGGGAATAAACACCCTGGTTGTATTTTGACCTTAGGGAACAAACACCCTAGAGGCATCATCTCTCATTTCTAGGGAACAAACACCCAAGTTGTATTTTGACCTTAGGGAAAAAACACCTAGAGGCATCATCTTTCATTTCTAGTGAACAAATACCCTAGTTGCATTTTGACCTTAGGGATCAAACACCCTGGAGGTATTTTAGGAACAAACACCCTAGTTGCATTTTGACCTTATGGAACAAACACCCTAAAGACATCGTCTTTCATTTCTAGAGAACAAACACCCTAGTTGCATTTTAACCTTAAGAAACAAACACCCTAGAGGCATTTTAGGGGACAAACACCCTATCATCTTTCATTTCCAAGGGACAAACACCTTAATTGCATATTGTCTCTCATTTTTCTTTTGGTACAAGTATTTCTCATTCATACTAATAACTCACAAAAAATATTTTCTGGTGCAAACTGGGCTAAAAATAAAAAATATTGTGGTGATTCCAAATGATGTTTCTATTTAGTAAGATATTCTTGAGTAATGAGATTTAGATTAGCAGGAACCTCCTACATAATGGGACTAGCAAGACCCTCCTATACAATGAGATTAGAAGGACCCTCCTACATAATGAGATTTAGTTTTGCAGGACCCTCCTGGACAATGGGATTAGTAGGACCCTCCTACATAATGGGATTTAGTTTAGTAGTACCCTCCTACATAATGGGATTAGCAAGACCCTCCTGGACAACAGGATTAGCAGGACCTCCTACATAATGGGACTTAATATAGCAGGACCCTCCAAGACAATGGGATGTAGTATAGCAGGGCCCTCCTGGATAATGGGACACTAGCAGGACCCTCTTGGATAATGGAGCTAGCAGGACCCTCCTGAATAATGGAAAGTAGTATAGCAGGGCCCTCCTGGATAATGGGACACTAGCAGGACCCTCATAGATAATGGGACTAGCAGGACCCTCCTGAATAATGGAAAGTAGTATAGCAGGGCCCTCCTGGATAATGGGACACTGGCAGGAGCCTCATGGATAATGGGATTAGCTGGACCCTCCTAAATAATGGGACGTAGCATAGAAAGGGCCCTCCTAGATAATTGGACACTAGAAGGACCCTCCTGGATAGTGGGACTAGCAGGACCCTCCTGAATAATGGGACTAGCAGGACCCTCCTGGATAATGGGAAGTAGTTTAGTAGGACCCTCCTGGACAATGGGATTTAGTATAGCATGACCCTCTTGGACAATGGGAATTAGATTAGCAGGACCCTCTTACATAATGAAATTTAGATTAACAAGACCCTCCTACATAATGGGATTAGCAGGACCCTCCTACCTAATGGGAATTAATTTAGCAGGACCCTCCTACATAATGGGATTAGATTAGCAGAACCCTCCTACATAATGGGACTAGCAAGACCATACTGGACAATGGGATTAGCAGGCCCCTCATACATAATGCGATTTAGATTAGCAGGACCCTCCTACATAATGGCATTAGCAGGACCCTCCTACAAATGGGATTTAGTATAACAGGACCGTCCTGAACAATGGGACTTAGTATAGCGTAATTTAATTTAACTGGATCATCATGTGAAAGGGAGTTGATTTAAATATTTAGAAGCCATCTGAAGAATGCATCGCAACAAAGCTCGAGTCATTCAGAGTCTTGATTCAAAGCTAAGCACTATCTTTTTTTTTCTCTCAAAATTTTCTTTACTATAAACTGGGGCGAAATTTTGTGTTGTTACTTTTTTGTTTGTTTTAATTTCAGGAATCTGCTTGTAGAATAAGGTCCATCCATATTTGAAGCTCAAGATCCTATTTTGAAGGGAGTCAACTTTCAAGCCCAATTTCAATTGAAGTGGCAAGAGCTCATCTTAAGAACAAGGTCAATATCTAAGTCCGAGTAGAAGGAGTCTATCGGGAGAAAGGTGTTTACCTTCGAACTCACTCGAGATGAAAACCAATATCTCACAACTTGAGAAGTGTGAAGACCCAAGTCAAGATTCAAGAGAAGTTGCATAAATAGGATCTTGTACTTGTATTTTCTTTTAATCGTTTGTCTTTCATTTTCACGTAAAAATAGGAGCTGCGAACTGAAGCCTCGATGGGACCTCACTTGACTTCAACTCATCACTCCATCTCCTTGAACTACACGTGACCTAATTCCCTTATAACCCGAGATATATAGGCTGTCCAAAACTAGGGCTCGGTCATATATTTTCCTTTCAAATAAGAGTTCGGTCAAAACTTGTCACGTTGTCTATTTCTTTGTCTGCAAACTCTTCGTGTTTCCAGTCAAAGAGGGGCAAACTGTAGACACGTAATTTTTTATCGAACTTAATGTTTTATACCATTTTTAGTGTTTAAATATTTTGCTTAAAATTAAATTAAATATTTTGATTTTTATCTTATTTTATTAATTTTATTTTAAATGATTTGAAAATCATAAAAAAAATTAAATCACATTTTAAGGTAAGTTTTATTTTTTAATTATTAAAAAAAAGAAATGAAAAGTTACAAAATATATGTGTTCTTTTAAATTAAGATTAATAATAAGCTAATATTTCTTAATTATAATTTCAAATTAGCTATTTAATTGTTGTTTCATTTTTATTAGATCAAAATAATTAGCTAATATTTTTATTATTATAATTTTAAATTATATTTAATTAAAATAAATTAATCTAAACTACCCACTAATCCAAATGTAACTACCCACTCCCCTTACCCATTAACCCCCCCCCCCCCTCCATTTTCCATCCCACTTCTCCTATTTCCTGCCCACAACATAATACCACACAACACCTATATACATACATGACTACAACAAAAACTTCTGCTTTCCTTTCACCACCACACAGAGTCACACGGAAAAAAAAATACCATCAGCAATCCAAAGAAAAAAAAAAACACACACACACGCACGGAAAAAGAAAAAAATATACTACACAATCATACATCTGGAAGAAAAACAATTAGCAATACCAAAAGACACTCCCAAACACAGCAAACATACGAGCAAGGAAAAAAAAAAGACAACACTCATATTTTTATTTTATTTTCTTTCGAAATACACAGAACAATTTGACATCTCTTCTTTAACTTTCTCATTACTTTCATATAAACAAAATACATATACCCTTACATACAACCTACCAAAAAATTTGTGAGCGTTCTAATCGAGCTTCAGTCAGGATTTTGCGGTACTCACTTTACTTTATTTCTTTAATTTATTTATGAAATTCTACGTAATTATTTGATAAGTTTTCTTATAGTTTTTTTCATTCATAATTTGATTGAAATGAATATTGACATTTTGAGTTTATTTAGAGAGATTAAATAAACTGCTCACATGATTAGTCATCTTGAGTTATATTTATGTTATTTCTTAGTGCAAATCTCTAAAAGATGAATAAAATCCTATTATTATGTAAGAATTTTATTTTGTCGTTATTCAATTTTGTTGTTCCTAAGCCACTTCTTTTATGGCATTGTTGTAACTTAATGTTGATGTCAATTGTCAATTTAAATTTATGTATTTTTTTGGATAAATGAGTCATTACCCAATAAACAAACAAATAAGTTACGTTATTGAACTTCAATCTACTCCATTTTGGGTAGGTGGAATCCTTTGATATGGGGACTTATTTAATTTTAAAAAAAATTATTGATTAATAAATAATGAAATAAAAAAATTAATTGTCCTGAATTCACAAAAATAAGAGTAAGAATTTTTAATACTAGATGAGTTTTAGACATGTTACAAATATTTATTTCAATTAAGAATGTGGTTACACATATTTTTTTTTGAGACAATAAATTAAAGTCAAGGCTGCGGTGACGCACCTTGTCCAATAATATAATTAACTTTTATTAATTTATAGTAGAGACTTATAGAAAAATTATTAGGTGTGATATGAAGAAGGCAGTTATGCCTCTAAATGTCACGACCAAGAATGCGGTGACGCATCTAGGTTGAGACCAATAAAAGTTCAACCAATTAAAAAAAGCGAGCGAATCATTGCCTGTAATAATATATCTAAAAAAATAGTTAAAGTAAGTATAAGTAAATAAAAGCGACCGTGCTAGAACTACAGGACTCGAGGGATCCCTAATACTTTTCCCTCGATCAGCAGAATTCCTTACCCGAATTTCTAGTCCGCAGACTAAAATAAAGAGACATTTCCTTTTGACTAGAGATAAAAAAAAAAGTGACTTGGAACACCGAAACTCAATTCTAAGTGGCGACTTCGAAAAATAAAATAATCCCTAATCAATACCGTCACTTTAATTGAAAAAACCCTTTCTGCCCGTCGAAAAAATGGTGTGACATCTCTGGCAACTCCACTGGGGAAATAACAAAATTTGAGTTTAATAATATTAAGTTTTACTTGATTTTATTATTTTTTAGATATATTGTGTATGATGACCTAATGTGCTACTTGTTGCTTATTTATCGTTTTCATATTGTTGAACTGTATTAAATTGTCTTCTCTTGCGCAACAACTCTGAGTCTCTAATAACATTTCACACTCATTCACGGGAATGCAGTTATGCATCCTACTTTGTATTGAGATAGAGTTGGAGTGTCTTGATACCCAGTAAAGGATGTTTAGTCACACATGTTAGGCGGAGTTGGACCAGCAATGAAGTCGGAATAGCGCTGCTATTGATAAGTTTCCCCTCCCTGGCTCGAGTTGTCCATTCAGGCAAGCCAGTCTCTGACACCTTTCCCTTCAGGTTTAAACCTAGAAAAATCAAAACACAAGCATGGTTATACCTAGTAGGCTCCGCTTATTTGCATCATTTGCATTTGACTTAGTGGGACTCGACATATGGGTTAGATTTATCTAGGACAGGTACGCATATCTTATTTGACCACTTAGATCATTTTTATGTGCTAACTGAAAATATATTTATTTGAAAGATATTTCTCCGTTGACAAATTTTAGAGTTATTAATGGAATACAAAAAAGAGTTATCTTATGATTTTTACCCAAAAAGAGACAAAGAAAACACAAAAATATTTTCTTGTTTTAGCTTCTTATGCATTTCTTAAATGTTTTTTTCTAAATATTTTTTAAAAAAAAACAAAAACAAAAATCCCAAAAACATCTTTTGAATAGTTCATAAAATAAAATTTAAAAGATTTTTCTTTTACATTTTTTTTACAAAAATTAAAAAATATACATAGTTACATTTTAAAGAAATTTTTTATCTTTCAAATATTTCTTAACTGCCCAATCTGAACGAACTATGCACACCTGATTCTTACCTCAATGAGATACGTAGGTAGCCCTCCTGGGGTTCGGTGATCTTTACTCAATAATTTCAAAAAAATAATAAATTATTCCGTATTAAAATACCCATAAATAATAATCATTCCTTGTTCAGAATAACAAAAGAAAGTGTTTATTTCCTATAACAAAATAATGTTTATGATCTTTTTGAACTGCGTTTGACCTGATTCTTGCTTTGACAAGATACGTAGGCAGCCTTATTTTGAGGTTCGGTCCAACCAAAAAAAATCAAGAAAGTCCTCATCATAAAAAGTGGGGCAAAAGAATTTATTTTATTCAAAGTTCAAATAAAAATGTGTCTCTTCCTTATTTTAATTTTTTTTTAAAAAGAGATAAAAAATTTGTTAGGGTACGATATTGTTTAAAAAGATTTTTATTTATTTATTTTATTTTTCTTTAAAAAAATCTTCTTGACTTGGTTGGTACCAACATACTTAGGAGTGTTCATAAGAAAAAAGAAAACTATTAAACTATTTGGTAAGACAAACTGTCATGACCCGATTTCTCGAGTCATGATGGCGCCTACCAACCCGCTAGTAGGCAAGCCAAACCATGTCCGAGAACTTGACAGTAATGGGACTGAGGGTGGAAACTAAATCTCAACTAAGCAAAAACAAAAATAAAAGAAACACATAAAGGGAAGGCTGAAGCGAACCCAAAACTATATACAATAAACGATACCTCCCAGAACCTGGAAGTCACGTGTACAGAACTACTAAAAAGAGTACAAGTTCCAAAAGTGGACCACCGAAACAAGACTGTCTCAAAAGCCAAAGACAAGCCAAAATGAATACATAAGGAGATGGGTAATCCCAGAACGCCAAGTGCTCACCCTCGCCTCCGGAACAGACTGTAGCAGGCTCGACCTCAACACTGATAACTAGTGCTCAGACCTGCATCATGAAAACATATGCAGAGTGTAGCATGAGTACCAATACAACAGGTACCTAGTAGGTATCATAGGCCGACTGAGAAAGAAAGGTAAAAATAGACTGAAGAGATAGAATCGACAAGAATAGAGTAAACCAACAACAAATCTAAGAATACCTAAACTGAACCGAAATGGGGCCCCTATAAGACCCAGAAGGTACACTCAAGCACAGACAAAAAAAACCCTAACGGACCCCCATAAGCCCAACAGGTACACAGAAACGCTAAATCTACGAGATCGAAGGAAAATCAAACTACGAACCGAGACCACCAACCAACTTAACCGAAACAACCAGCCAACTCAACCGAAACAACCAGCCAGCTCAAACCCAGTCAAAACTATGACTTCCAAATTGGGCCGCCCAATCGACTGGCAACTCCCAGGGGCCCTACCCAGCCAGTAGAGTGCCAAGGGGGCATAACAACTCCTCCAAAGGCCTTGATATCCAGCTGCCCATTTAGCTAACACTCTCGGGGGCCCTACCAGCCAGTAGAGTGCACGGGGCATTCCAAATACCTTATATCCAACTGCCCATTTAGCTAATACTCCCAGGGGCCCTACCCAGCAAGTAGAGTACGCGGGCCACTCCGACTCTGAAGGGGATCCTAAATGCTAAGTCATCGTGGATCAATGTCCACTTCCACCCACATCACCACATAACTGATCTAGAAGCACCCAAACCCAGGAAGACACAACGCCTCCGATAATGCATCGACACCACATAAATGGGGAGAGTAACCAGATGAGCACAAGCAATACGAAGCCCAAGCGAGGCTCACACTACCAGATTCAAGTCTGCTATTCCGATCTACAAGGACCTAGTCCATATGAATCGACGTCGGATACACACCAAAGTCAAATAGGTGCATGGGTCTAAGGCAATACTAGCCTAACCTAAACTAAGGCCGAAAATATAATCCAACATAATAAAACAACCAACAGATAGTCCGCATGCAACAGCACATAAACAATCCCTACGATAGCATGGTACTACCCCTAAAACAGCCCAAAAATCAAGCCTAAAGCATGGTTTTTTAGAAGAAGAGAAGAAATACTAGTTCCCCACCCTAAATTCACACAAATCAGCATGCATTCACACAATCCAGCTCAATCTAAAAAGAAGGGAAGCTGTAACCTACCAGAAGGACGACCGCGGGCCTTCCAAATCACTCTGCAAGAGCTTTTCCCTTCCGAACGGCCTCAGACTACTGCCACACTATCAAAAATAGAATCACAGCATCAGTACGATCGTTTAGACACTAAAATAATCAAAATCAGAGACGGACTAATTTAGAAGTCAAAATCAGAAAATGTGGGACCCGCTCTGGAAATCCCAGAATTGACTTCGTGAAAGTATCCTAAACCCTCCCCCCAAAATTGTATTCCAAAACAGAACACAATTTCGGGCTCGAAATAGCCGACAAATCAGGAAAACAAACACATGTAAAACTTTACACTTCAAAGCTTCGGGTAGCCACTTACGCCTCAAATTCACTGAAATCGGAGCTCACCCAACGCTATCCGAACCAACACCCACAAATCCTACGCAATTCCAGACACCTGGGACTTTGAATCACCAAAAATTGACTAAAAACGAAGAAGATAACAATTTCTAAAACTTACAATAACAATAAAGCCGACTGCCCCTTATATATTTAAGTGCCTGTCACACTGACCTCCGTGAACGCGGCCAGAGGCCCGTGAATGTGGAGGGATAGAAAAAAAACCTTCGTGAACATGGCGAAGGGCCCGCGAACACGGAGAAGAGGAACCTATACCTCCGTGAACGCGGATACCCTTCCGCGAATGCGGAGAGGAAACTCCCAGAAACCCCCAGACCTCCGCAAATGCGGAGCTTCATCCGTGAACGCAGAGAAGAGAAGCACAGACCTCCGCAAACTCAGAGCCATGACTGCGAACGCGGAGAAGGAATGAGGTCTGCAACTCAGATGCTGCATCAGCTTAACTTGACTTTTCCGAAAACTCCGACGGGGTGCTCGGAATTCGTTCGGAGCCCCCTGCAAGCAAACGAGATATGTTACCCCATCAAATTCGGCGTTACAGAGTCAATGGTGTAGTCAGAGTTTCCATACGAGGTCATTTTGATAAAAAGTGGGCCCCACCTCCTAAGCGCCAATTTAGCCAACTTCTACCAAGGGCCTCGGAAATACATCGGAAGCCCCGGAAAGCACACGAAGGCTCATTCTAGACCAAACTTAGCATTCTAGAACTAACTGCACTGATGAAATTCTCATTCGAGCGCGTTTACCAAGAAGGTTGACCAAAGTCAACCTTAAGCCAAATTTTAACGGCTAAAGTACCAAATGACCTCAAAGTCACACCGGAAGCCTTGGGACTCGGGCCAACCATTCTACTAGCCTAATTTGGCCTCTCTGGAGCAAATGGAACCGTCAAAATTTTGCTCTGAGGTCGTTTACCTGAGGTTATAACCGAAATCAACTTTTTAGGTTTCAAAAGCTCTAAAACAAGAAAACATGCATAAAAGCTAAACACACAACCAGGCGACCGAACAGTCAGTGCCAACAAGTCATAAATGTCTTGGGGTCGCTACAAGAACGCACTAAACGATGGAAAGAAGGCATAAACATAGAAAAGACATGGAGGGTCATTACACATACCAACTTTGTTGTGACCCATAGATTTCTTTTGGTACCTCTTGATGTATTTAAGTAACGTTTAGAGAAAGCATCTTTCTTAATGTTAAGGCTTAAAACAAATTCAACCTCATTGTTTCATGTGCATTGTGTGGTGACCTTTAGATATCAAAATTCAATGGCATGACTTTGTTGATCTAGAACTTGGCCCGCATGTTGGCTGAGGCGAAATTTTGAGCAACATTTAACTTGGAAAAGGATTATAGGCTTTCTTTGATATGAGTTTGCCTTTCAAGCCTACCAAATGACATGTTTTCCATAGAACTCCCATTTTGAGCCTGAAACATTTTTATTTGAATAACCACATCTTAACTTATATCCTTTGGAGTGCATAAATGCACTATCCCTTGATCCCACCTCCTTGAGCGCACTATCAATTATCTACACAGTGCCAAAGATCTAAGTTGGTTAACAAAGTGAAAATGTCAAATATGTGAAATTCCAAAAAAAAATACACAGACAAAGAAAAGCTAGAAAAGAAAAATGAAAAAAAAACCTCCAACGAAAAGGAGGGAAAATGAGAAGAAAAAAAAGAAGAAGAAAATAAATGAGGAGAAGCTTCTGAGAAAACAAAGGTCAAATGCAAAAATAAAAACATTTGGAAACATTTGGGAGCATAGTGTGATCTTTAAGGAGGAAATAGTCACTTTATCCCAAATGAATATCCTACCTTTACCTATACCTTATATTACAAGCCAATGACAAGTTCTATTTGATCCCATTTTTTGTGTTGTCACATTAGTGGATACTTATATGAGGGCCAAGCATATGGTATCTCAATCTCATGCATTGAACATCTTTCTGAGTGTGAGTGACTTTCAAAACATCCTACGATCTAAATTATTCTATAGTGTGTGAAGAATTACTTTATTTGTGGTAAGGGCACTTGAAACATGAGGATACGAATAGTTCTAATTCCTTAATTTATGCAAGATGAACTGATCTTTTAAATACTTAAGTATGTTTGAGGTATCACTTGAAATTATAGGGATTACTCAAAGTTGACCTCAAATTTGTCTAAAGTAGTTGAAGGTGATTCGTATGCATATACTAAGTGTTGGTACCAACTAAAGAAAAGGCATTCACAACAATAAATTGATTTATTTCTCTTTATCATCAAATGTTATTTTTAAAAAGATATCTTTTGTAAAAAAAAGTGAAAAAAAAGAAAAAAAATTTGTGATTCATATGAACTACATTTGACCCGATTCTTGCTATGCATGATACGTAGGCAGTCTTACAATGGGGCTCGGTCTCACAGAATAAACTTTTATATCCTTGAAAGATCAAAACTGGATCATTTTTTTAAGAAAAAATAAAAATAAGAAAGAATGATAAATTAAAAAGAGTTTAAAAAATTGGGGCCTATTTTTATTTATTAAAAAAATCAGTCTCAATTCTAGGGAACAAACACCCTAGTTGCCTTTTTGACATTAGGGAACAAACACCCTAGAGGCATCATTTTTCATTTCTATGGAACAAACACCCTAGTTGTATTTTGACCTTAGGAAACAAACACCCTAGAGGCATTATCTTTCATTTCTAGGGAATAAACACCCTGGTTGTATTTTGACCTTAGGGAACAAACACCCTAGAGGCATCATCTCTCATTTCTAGGGAACAAACACCCAAGTTGTATTTTGACCTTAGGGAAAAAACACCTAGAGGCATCATCTTTCATTTCTAGTGAACAAATACCCTAGTTGCATTTTGACCTTAGGGATCAAACACCCTGGAGGTATTTTAGGAACAAACACCCTAGTTGCATTTTGACCTTATGGAACAAACACCCTAAAGACATCGTCTTTCATTTCTAGAGAACAAACACCCTAGTTGCATTTTAACCTTAAGAAACAAACACCCTAGAGGCATTTTAGGGGACAAACACCCTATCATCTTTCATTTCCAAGGGACAAACACCTTAATTGCATATTGTCTCTCATTTTTCTTTTGGTACAAGTATTTCTCATTCATACTAATAACTCACAAAAAATATTTTCTGGTGCAAACTGGGCTAAAAATAAAAAATATTGTGGTGATTCCAAATGATGTTTCTATTTAGTAAGATATTCTTGAGTAATGAGATTTAGATTAGCAGGAACCTCCTACATAATGGGACTAGCAAGACCCTCCTATACAATGAGATTAGAAGGACCCTCCTACATAATGAGATTTAGTTTTGCAGGACCCTCCTGGACAATGGGATTAGTAGGACCCTCCTACATAATGGGATTTAGTTTAGTAGTACCCTCCTACATAATGGGATTAGCAAGACCCTCCTGGACAACAGGATTAGCAGGACCTCCTACATAATGGGACTTAATATAGCAGGACCCTCCAAGACAATGGGATGTAGTATAGCAGGGCCCTCCTGGATAATGGGACACTAGCAGGACCCTCTTGGATAATGGAGCTAGCAGGACCCTCCTGAATAATGGAAAGTAGTATAGCAGGGCCCTCCTGGATAATGGGACACTAGCAGGACCCTCATAGATAATGGGACTAGCAGGACCCTCCTGAATAATGGAAAGTAGTATAGCAGGGCCCTCCTGGATAATGGGACACTGGCAGGAGCCTCATGGATAATGGGATTAGCTGGACCCTCCTAAATAATGGGACGTAGCATAGAAAGGGCCCTCCTAGATAATTGGACACTAGAAGGACCCTCCTGGATAGTGGGACTAGCAGGACCCTCCTGAATAATGGGACTAGCAGGACCCTCCTGGATAATGGGAAGTAGTTTAGTAGGACCCTCCTGGACAATGGGATTTAGTATAGCATGACCCTCTTGGACAATGGGAATTAGATTAGCAGGACCCTCTTACATAATGAGATTTAGATTAACAAGCCCCTCCTACATAATGGGATTAGCAGGACCCTCCTACCTAATGGGAATTAATTTAGCAGGACCCTCCTACATAATGGGATTAGATTAGCAGAACCCTCCTACATAATGGGACTAGCAAGACCATACTGGACAATGGGATTAGCAGGCCCCTCATACATAATGCGATTTAGATTAGCAGGACCCTCCTACATAATGGCATTAGCAGGACCCTCCTACAAATGGGATTTAGTATAACAGGACCGTCCTGAACAATGGGACTTAGTATAGCGTAATTTAATTTAACTGGATCATCATGTGAAAGGGAGTTGATTTAAATATTTAGAAGCCATCTGAAGAATGCATCGCAACAAAGCTCGAGTCATTCAGAGTCTTGATTCAAAGCTAAGCACTATCTTTTTTTTTCTCTCAAAATTTTCTTTACTATAAACTGGGGCGAAATTTTGTGTTGTTACTTTTTTGTTTGTTTTAATTTCAGGAATCTGCTTGTAGAATAAGGTCCATCCATATTTGAAGCTCAAGATCCTATTTTGAAGGGAGTCAACTTTCAAGCCCAATTTCAATTGAAGTGGCAAGAGCTCATCTTAAGAACAAGGTCAATATCTAAGTCCGAGTAGAAGGAGTCTATCGGGAGAAAGGTGTTTACCTTCGAACTCACTCGAGATGAAAACCAATATCTCACAACTTGAGAAGTGTGAAGACCCAAGTCAAGATTCAAGAGAAGTTGCATAAATAGGATCTTGTACTTGTATTTTCTTTTAATCGTTTGTCTTTCATTTTCACGTAAAAATAGGAGCTGCGAACTGAAGCCTCGATGGGACCTCACTTGACTTCAACTCATCACTCCATCTCCTTGAACTACACGTGACCTAATTCCCTTATAACCCGAGATATATAGGCTGTCCAAAACTAGGGCTCGGTCATATATTTTCCTTTCAAATAAGAGTTCGGTCAAAACTTGTCACGTTGTCTATTTCTTTGTCTGCAAACTCTTCGTGTTTCCAGTCAAAGAGGGGCAAACTGTAGACACGTAATTTTTTATCGAACTTAATGTTTTATACCATTTTTAGTGTTTAAATATTTTGCTTAAAATTAAATTAAATATTTTGATTTTTATCTTATTTTATTAATTTTATTTTAAATGATTTGAAAATCATAAAAAAAATTAAATCACATTTTAAGGTAAGTTTTATTTTTTAATTATTAAAAAAAAGAAATGAAAAGTTACAAAATATATGTGTTCTTTTAAATTAAGATTAATAATAAGCTAATATTTCTTAATTATAATTTCAAATTAGCTATTTAATTGTTGTTTCATTTTTATTAGATCAAAATAATTA
>JAGDQO010002602.1:0-14562 GCA_018342035.1 Solanum appendiculatum | reverse complement strand
TATACTATATGCATTCCACTCTATTCAACTATAGAACTTACAGATAGCATCTATAAACAGATGGAAAGTAAAAAATAAAATGAAAACCCAGCTTTCCTTGAAATATGTGACCAGCATTTCCAAAACATAAAAGTTGCATCCCAATCTAGTGGGGATGTACTATATGCATCCTCTATATGCATTCTACTCTATTCAACCATATGACTTAAAGATATCATCTATAAACTGATGGAAAGTAAAAAAATAAAATGAAAACCCAGCTTTCCCTGAAATATGTGGCCAACATTTCCTAAATATAAAAGTTGCATCCCAATCTAGTGGGGACGTACCAGTGTTTTGGACGGCGAAAGGTGATAAAAGGCGACAAGGGTCTACCTCGCTACAAGGAGAGGTGAGCGGCGAGGCGCTTGCCTTTTTGAAGTGCGGCACCAATTAATACCAAAAAATTAAAATATTTAATTACATATGTAAATAATCAAAATCTCAATAGCAATAACATATTAGCAAATATTTTAATTCAAAAACTGAAAATAGATAGTACATACTAAAAGTCTAGAATTTGAATGAGAAAAAAACAGAACAAAAGTCAAAACAAAGGTAAAAGTGACTAGGAAGTCTGAAGAAGGAGAAGGAGAAAGAAACAAAGGAAGAAGAAAAGAAGAACTATGTATTGGTTGGACTTTGGAGTCGCCGGAAAAGTCTGGCCGGTCGCCGGAGGAGTCTAGTCAAAAACCCTAAAATTACCTTTTTTAACTTTTAAAAGCCTAAATTGGTAGCCTTTTTTTAAGAAACTATAAATGGCGACGCATTTCTCGCCTCTCGCCTCTTACTTTTTGAAGATCGCCTCGCCACAAAGTTAAAAGGCAATGAAGGGTCGCCTCTCGCCATTGGCGACAAGGCGATCGCCTTTCACAACACTGGGATGTACTATATGCATTCCACTCTATTCAACCATTGGACTTACAGATATCATCTATAAACAGATGGAAAGTAAACAAATAAAATGAAAACCCAGCAATTGGTTGCCAAAAAAAAAATGAAAACCCAACTTCCCCTGAAACATGTGACCAGCATTTCCAAAACATAAAAGTTGCATCCATGCTAAAATTAATCAACCCACTACACCTAAATCCAAGCTAGTTTGAGTTAGCTATATGAATCCTATGTATCCAGTCAACTCAGATCAAGCAACATTCTCATCACTACTAAAAGATAGAATTAGGTGTTCTATAAAACTAAGATGGCATTTACTTTAGAGTTTGCAAACTCAGTTTCTGAAATTTTGATGGTATCTCAACTCCAAACCACTCCCTTAAAGCTAGATGTTTACTTATGCTGTTCAGTTGGGTCAATTTAACCCCTCAATTTAGCACTTAACAATTTCTTGACTTTGTCAGCTATCTAGTACTAGTTTGAAGATTGTAAAAGGACCAAATAACTTCTGCTTATGCTAGGTGTGAGCCCTTTTGTCTATTATTCAATTCTGCATCTGTTTTATGCTTTTTAATGAAATACCTTACATCATAAAAAAAAATCAGTTTTTTGAGATTTCTGAATAAAGCTCAGTTTTTTTGCATTTCTTTAAGACTTTCAAATAAAAATTGAATAACAACTGATTTTAACCATCATGAAACAGCTCAAACACACACTTCTCTTGCAAAAGCTCAACAACTGAGCCTGCAAAATCATTTTTTGGTGAAATCTAAAACAAAACGCCACCTAATGTACTCTAAATCACCAATTATACTACACTAGTTCTCTAAAAAGATCGAAAGTAAACTCAAATGGAAATACACTGCTAAAATCAAGCACTTAAACTGAAAAAGAAATTAAAATATATATTAAAAAAAAGTACCCTGTTTTGGTCGATAACGTCAACGATGACGACGAGCCTCCCATAGTCCTTCCCGTAGTTAACGAGTGCAACTCTTCCGATCTCCACGAACCTCTTGAACGGCTGAACAACAAAATCAAATACATTTTTTTTCAAATTTCAAAAAAAAAAAACGGAGTAGTACCGAACATATATAACTGTAAAAAAAGTGAATTAGAGAAATCAAAAAATTGAAAATTCACAAAAACTCACCATTTTTACTGATCTGAAGAAGATGTGAAGCTGCGAAAAAGAGAGATGAAAGAGAGGATTGTATTAGGGCTTACAATGAGGGGATTATAGTGCTAGGGTTTTTGTTGCTTCGGGTAATGGGCTACTATAGTATGATATGGGCTTAGGCCCAAAATTTATGATTACAATGTAGATGGGTTGGGTTGGGTTGTTGGGTTGGGGGAGGGGGCCGTGAGTATAGGCGATCAATTTTGGGATCACTATTTAAGTCATAGTTAACGTTTATAAAAAAAAATTATAAGTCGAGACTTATTGAAAATAACTTTATACATATGTGCCCTGAAGTTGAAAATACTATGTGGGTGGGTTGGGGTGGGAGGATGGGGTGGAGATGGGGTGAACACATATGATCGATTTTAGGATCATCATTTTAAGTCATAACTAAGTTTTATTAAAAAAATTAAGTTTTGTCATTTCTAAAATAATTTTCGACACATGTATTTGAAGTTGAAAAAAATTTAGTTTCAAATTTTGTATGAAGTTTGACGTATTGTTTGTGCAAGAAAAAGTTCGATAATTACACCTAAATTTTGACTTGCCTAAGATCGAACTTTCAATAATTGATCATGAAGTTTGATTTGTCAAGTCTTAAGTTTTGATAATTATAATTATTAAAGTCAAATTTCAAAAATGTATATCATATTCAAATATGTATGTTAGAAATTAAAAGCAAGTTTTTTTTTTAAGTTTAAACATCCTCATTTCAATCAACGTTAAGTTTTTTCAATAATATTTACTTGATTTTAACTTGCTTTATATTTTTTAATTTCAAAATTCACTTCCTTAAATTGTACTAAGATGATTTTTTTTAAAATGTTTTCAAAATTTTCTAATAAAATTTATTTGATTTAAACTTAATTTTCATATTAGAAATTCTATATTCATTTTTTTAACTTGTACGATAACAATAATATTTGGACAGTACTTTCAAATCTTTTTGTTCAGATTCTTTAAATTAAATTCACTTCTTGAATTATTCATAAGTTTGATTGATGTGACAAAATATGTTAATATTGTTCAAACAGTTTAAAATCTTAAATATTATTTTAAAAATTAATATGAAAATTGTAGTATATCATTATGTACATTGAAAGGTTTTCTATATTAGGAAAAATTAAATTCACTAGCTTGTTATTTCTCATATAGTACTTTATTTATAGCAAAATTGCACCAATTCATTATGTTGTATAAACTATTCAAAATAATCAAATCTGAATAACAATTCAAACTTTGTACAGTAGAGTTTGAATAACAATTCAAAATTTGAACCTAAGATTAAAGTTAGACTTTGACAATTTCAACTTCAAATATGTTAAATGAAATTAAAAAATTTTAACTCAATATTTTAAATTTTGCTTAGTAGAATTTAATTTAATTTTGAAATGATTAAATTTTATATATTTTGATCTTTTTTTTTTTATAATCATGAAGTTCGAAATAGGTGTGCGCTACTTATTCCATAAGATGTGATCCCCTACTAGTAACATATATCAAATTAATTTTATCTATAATAAAAGATAGAACATATGAAAAAAAAATTATAAATTCCTTTAATACAACTTCTCAGAGGAAACTCTTATCATATGGTTCCCACAACTCCGAATTATCTGAGTTATTCCATCTGTCTTAAAACACTTGTCAAGTTTTATTTTTTTAAAGTTATTTTTATTATTATTTAAAATTAAATTATATTAAATTTATTTAATATTTTTAAATTAAAATTTTAAAACTATATAAAAATATTGTAAGTTATTTTTGTATTGAAGTAATTCATATTAGTATGATAAAAAATACATTCTAAAATATAGATCAAAATTTATATAGTTTGACTTTCAAAAAATAAAACGTGATATGTAATTTGAAACATAAAAGGGTAGCATGTTTTGGATACATTTTGACATTAAAAATTTCATTCCGTTATTATAAATAAAACACGCAAAAACAAATCTAGTTTAATAATTATTGTATATAAAAAAGAAGTAATGTATTTACCAATCAAATTAATCAAAGTAATAAAGAGAATATGAACATAAAAAAGACAAATATCAACCGTCCTAAAGTTATGAAATGTATGAGTACTATTTAAATGTGATGATCTTTTCTTTTAGATATTCATAGTTGAAATTTTCTATGTGCACTATACTAATAATAATTATTATAAATATAATATTATCTATTTTATACAAAAAATAATTATTATAAATATAATACTATCTATTTTATACAAAATATATATCTAACAAAGTTATTTTTTATAAAGAATGTGCCTTTATAATAAATATCATTGGTGTGATACATATAATTTCAATTTTGAAAAGAATTAAATAATTACACTGAAATATATTTATAACAAATAACGCTATATATTTGACTATACAATAATAATAATATACCTAGTGAAATTTCATTAAGTTAGTCTGTGAAAGATAGACCAGCAACGAATCCATGATTATCATGGATTGTCATTCATGAGTGTAGATTATAGATCAGTAGAGACCCCAGGATTGTCATTAAGAAGTGTCAATGATTGTAGTAAAAAATAACTAGTAGAACTAGAACACACAACCTCAAGGAATTTTATTTTTTTTATGGCAAGGGAAACCCGCAGCCGCTACCCTTTTCGGTGTGCACAGGGTAAAACCTCTGCTCCTATGCAATAGCTCGCAAACCACATAGGAGAGGTAACCCGCAATAAGCAAGCCTGGTGCGACGAGCTCGACCCAGAAGATAAACCCCTTATTTTCACTAGCAAGGGGTTTCGAACTTGAGACCTCCAACATGGAAGTCCCAAGCCCAAACTACTGGGCCATCCCGAAGGGTACAACCTCAAGGAACTTTCACAACGCTTAACCACTAAACTAAATAAAACCAAAATTTGACCTTTAATATAGTGTAATTTTCCGACGTGACACCTCTTCGATAAGGGTGGGTCCACCCCTGGAATAGAGTATATGCAGATCTTACCACTAGTTCGTAGAGATAGAATGATTGTTTTCGAAGACCATGGACTCAAGTGTATCAAACCTAATAGAAGAAGAAGAAAATAATGAAAAAAACAGTCATTTATACGAAAAGTAGTGCAAAATCTAAAAAAAATAAAAAATTAACAAATATCAAAATAGTATGATAATCGAAAACTAAACAAACTACATATGACAAGAAACTACAGGGTACAACTAGTACTACGGCTATTATCCCTCTATCCTAATATGCGACATCCACTCCTTCTTATGTAGATCGATAATATAAAGTTGTCTCATATCTTATGTAATCACCTCCTCAAGTACTTTTTTGGCCTATCTCTATCCGCATGCTCTCTACAACCCGCCTCTAGCACCTCCTCTTTAGCCACCTCCTACGTGTTATGTCCACCCTAAATATATATAGTAACAAGGTTAGCTATGCAGGTAATACAGTTGGAAAATGGGGTCTTTCTATGCCAACTCGGAAACACCTACAAAAAGCACAAAAATTCTCTTCGCTGGTGCCCATTAATCATCATTCTTAATAATTTTTTCGTATTCATTACTTCATCTCTTTCCACCAATATCTTACTTTGTAAAAATAGATTTGAAAAAGGGTATCTTTTGCTATAAGATACTAATTGAATCGTTCTATAGTCTTTTTGCAGTTGTAAATTTGTCATTGTAAGCTCCATCTCGGGATTTTGTGCGATCTTTTTGATAATTTAAACAACCCCAAGACATGGGCAACTCAATAATAGCTGCCTGCAAAAATGGTAATGATTTTTGAGCTTTATTGTTGTTTTCTATATTTGGGTTTTTGGAAATTTGTACTGTAATTGTATTATTGAAATTGGGTATTTGGGGTTTGTTATTGTAAGCTCCATCTCGGAATTTTGTTCGATCTTTTTTGATAATTTAAACAATGTTATGGGCAGCTCAATAATAGCTGCTTGCAAGAATGGTAATGGTTTTTGAGCTTTATTGTTGATTTCTATATTTGGGTTTTATTGAATTATACTGTAATTGTATTATTGAAATGGGTATTTGGGAGTTTGTCATTTCGAATTCGAATTCAAAATGTAATGGGAATTTTGGGTTTATCATTGTAAGCTCCATCTCGGAATTTTGTGTGATTTTTTTGATAATTTAAACAACCCAAAAACATAGCTGCCTGCAAAAAAGGTAATGGTTTTTGAGCTTTATTGTTGTTTTCTGTATTTGGGTTTTATTGGGATTGAAAAGGGTCTCCTATGTGGTTTGCGAGCTATTGCATAGGAGCGGGAGTTTTACCATGTGCGCACCCAAAGGGTAGCGGCTGCGGGTTCTCCTTGTCATCAAAAAAAAAAAAAAGGATCTATGAAAAACAATCTCTCTATTTCCTGTGGTAGGGTAAGGTCTGCGTACGCATTTTCCTCCCCAGACCCCACTAGTGGGATTACACAGGGTATGTCATCGTTGTTGGTTTTATTGGAATTATACTGTAATTGTAATGGGTATTTGGGGTTTGTCAATTCAAATGCAAATTCATACTATAATGGGTATTTGGGGTTTCATGCTCGTTGCCTGCAAGAATGGTACTAATTGTTACTCTATACTGACACTTTCTTTTTTTCGAGATTTAAGCTAAGTAAACTTTGATTGAGATTTTATAATGTATTTTTCATCATATTGACATGAAGAAAATTGGAACTTATAGTACTTTTTCGTATAGTTTTTGAATATCAAAATTTTAGTTTTAAAATATTAAGTTGATCCAATCCAATTTAGCTTCAAAGATTAGTCAAATTGACTCTTTGGAGCAAAAGATGCCACATATATTGGGAAAAGGGAGTACGATTTTTACCTATTTCTTCTTCTTCTTCTTATGTATTTTGGGTTTTGATTTTTTCTATAATTGTAATGGTTATTTGGATTTATGTTTGAATAACAGGGGATTCTTCATTGGAGGATCTAGACTCTTATTTTCCTGTTAGACCAGAATGCCAAGCTGATGTTCCGAATACTCGATTCAGACCTAGGGTGAGTTGAAACTTCATTCATTTTCATAATTTTATTTAAATTCTTCTAAATTTTGCTTATATACACAACTTTGGATAAAAAGAGGAGGTTGTGGACTTAGAGGCGGATCCCGAATTTAGATTTGATGAGTTAAGCCTTTAGTTCTTACCATTTCATTTGTTACACTTTTGTAATTATGGGTTCAAAATTTAATATTCGTTGAAATATTACTAATTTACCACATATTTATGTTCAATGTGGAAGATACTCTAGTTGGACCTTATAAATAAGGCTACAGCAGGCTCTGGCTGCTGTAGGTTGACGGTCAGCGTTAAAATAATCAAACCATGTTGATTTCTCCAATACAAAGGTATACAGAAGTCATAATGTTGACCAAAGTTAGTGTGGGATTGACACTTTGTTTAGTTGAGTAGACAACAAATGTATATGTTGCTAGTTACTGGATTCTTCCCTTTGTTATTTTAGGTAATTACCTGTGTCCCTTTAAATTCAACTACTTTAGCATTTATTTGATTGTCTCATTTTAGCTTTCTCCCCTTTGGTTTTGAGAAGTCTAATTCTAATCTATCAATTAGGTGAATATATACATAATACACACTTGATTACATAAATAAGTTAAAAAACTAGAATATCCTGTTGTAGTTTTTGTGACTTTTGTCTCAGTTTCTTTTCAAGTCCTTCTAAAGCAATGATTTTATAAATTCTCATGGCAGATTTATTCACTATGCTACCTTTGTGCACTTTCTTTTTTCGGGGAAGTGCTTGATAGGCAGGAAGAACTCTCAGTGAAAGAAGATGGAAGGCTGCATTTTCTCAAGAGGGTTATTTGGACATAGCAGGTGTTCTTAGACGAATCCAACGAGGGGTACTTTTTTTTCTCTCTCTTTTGCAATGCAGATTCTTAATAAATTTACTGTGCCACATTGTCATTTGCCTATGAACGGATACTTGATCTTGTCAAATGGATTGCTTTAAAACTTTAAAGATCTCCAAGTTAATGGTGGTCCTTTCACCTACAACACTATGGTTACATCTATTTCTGTGGTTCATAGTGAAAATTAATTGCTACTTGGTAGAAAGTCCAATTTCAGCTGTCTACTCTTCATTTTATCTTGTAATTCCCAGTTTGGAATAATGGACGCTTTTATGACTAATCCACTTTGCTACTTCATTGTGATAGCCCTTTTTCCCCCTGGATTTCTCTCTAGTTCATGTTGTCCATTCCTTCTTTGTACTCCACCTTTAGCTTTATACAGTGATTTCCTACGATGATAATGCATTTCGCTCATGGTCTCCTTCTCCTACCTTGCCCCTTTCATGACTTTGTCCTAGTTGAACAACGCCTATCCTCATACTACTTGCCATCAAGAACAAATTAATCTGCTTTTTTAGTGAGTGTGAACAGTTCATATATTTTTTAGCAAGTGCTTTTGCCACCCAGTGAGGTTTTAACTTGAGCTGAAGTTGCTCATTTGGTGGACATTTGGAGCATAATAAGCCCTCAATTTGTGCAAGTGGTGAACTGCTGAAGGTGAAAAACTTCACGGGACACCAATTTCAGCAATTACTCTTGCTCAGCTATCTCCACTTATAGAAAAATTATTTCATTACCCATAACAAAATAGAAGGTTCATCTTCATCCAAAAAAAAAAATAGAAGGTTCATTCCATTTATGATTTTCTAGCAATGTTATTTCAGTTGGGAGCCTGGATAGGAAAGCATTTAAGATCCTCTTTTTGTGTTAATAGTAGAAATTATTTATGATGTAAGAAGTTTTAACTGCTCTGCGAATAATAATAAAGGGGAAACAATCAGTTCACTTATTCCGGAGCAATAATTGTTTTATCTATGCTACAATCGCTTGTTGGTTTGAGTGGACAGTTTCGGAAAGTCTAAATTATACAAAAGTTTAGCCGGTAAAATTATTCATGATTTGGATAACATTTCGGCATAGCATTAATTACGCTTCTATAAACTATATATTAGGCAGATAATCTGATCCACCATTAGCACACCCATTGAGTTCATTATAAGGAGTCATTGTCTATCACAAATATCCAATCTGCTTGCTGTTTAGCTGGAAACTTAAGTCTTAAGAACTCTGATGCTTATTGATTATTCTGTGAATGCTAGGGGATTCATCCATCAATTAAAGGGGCTGTATGGGAGTTCTTGCTGAGTTGTTTTGATCCCAATAGCACATTTGAGGAAAGAAATGAACTTAGACAACAACGGAGGTAATCTAACTCGTTTCAGCTATGGCCTAAGAGTTACACTTATTCAATATAGACTATAAATAGCAGAGGTGATCAACAATCATAACTATAGGGACTCATTATGCATTGAATTTGTTCAATTTGATGCATAAACACATGCTGCTATCAAAGGCCCTCTGTGTAATTTACACAAAAAACTTTTCATGTTCATAGAGTTATTCTTATCAAAGATCAACTTTCTGAATTCTGATCTAGTTAGGACTGAGACCGAGGTGAACCGATTTGGATTCAGCTGGGCAAGTCTGGTTTAATCAAGCTCTCTATAATGAACAAGCCAAGTTTCAGACAATTTTGTTAGGTTCAGCTTGGTTTAGTTGTTCTTATCAGAAGGACCCCTTGGCAAAAGATTGCCAATGAACTTTGAAATCTTGACGTATTGAGGTTCAAATCTTTGTGCCATTAGTCTTAACTACACAAGCTGGAAATTGTTGTTTTGCAATAGTTGACGTTTATAGTTACAAGCTTCCAATTATATTGAAAAAAGAATGCACAGACCTATAGTCGAATCCTTGACCATTAAGTTCTCCGGTATCTTGATTCTTGAGTCTTGGCATTCAATTGAAAATGAGTGCTACAAGATAATTAAACATAGCCAAGAACAGATTAAATTCATTGGTAAGGCTACTGCCAGAGATTGATCTCATCAGTTGGGGACTTTGATCTCTCATGTGCCTCATAATGTATTGGAGGACCAAAAAGAAGAATGGTCAGTCAAAGGTTGAAATTTAGAAATAAAGACAGTAAAGACAACAGTAATAATGATACTGTGAACGTACAAAAAAAGATAAAAACAACCAAAAGATTTTGTCATGAATGACAGGACATATGCATTATAATACTCTTTCCAAGCTTTTGTCTTTCTTCTGGGAAACTTTCCTTGACAAGTGTGTGTGCACCTTTGTGGGGAAGTGGTGGCGGGTTTAATAATTTCACAACGGAAAATGTATTTTTTCCTGGAGAACCAAATTATAAAAGTATACTATCACTATCAGCTGAAAACACAACCGTGCCTTCTTTCATCCTTATATATTCTTTTTCTTTAATAAATTTCTTATAACTTATTTATGAGTTTCTGAATTCTTATACTCAGAGAGCAATATGCTGCGTGGAAATCTGAATGCCAAAAGCTAGTACCTGTTATTGGCAGTGGGAAATTTACCACAAATGCTATAGTCACGGATGATGGCCAACCTATAGAGCTTGCCAACACTACCAGTAATGGACAGGATACTAACAATGGCATGCCAGTCGATAATGGTGTTTATGAGAAGAAAGTGGTCCAGTGGAAGCTTAACTTGTCCCAAATTGGTTAGTACTCATACCACTACTATCTCTAGTTTTAATTTGCAACTCTATACATTCATATTTTCTGCAGAGCTCCCTGTATATATCTCTCTATCTCTATCTGTGTCTGTTTCTTAGAAGAAGGATGGGTGGTTGTTGGAAAAACTTGAATTTCAACATACATTCTCCTTCCAGTCTGTCTATCACAATCATTTGTTCGCGTTCTCAAATTCTTTCCAGTTTGAACAACTAATGGTCAGTAATAAACTGTTTTCCAACTTTATGCTTTTTCGACAAAACTTACATGGTAAACATAGCTATAACTTTGAGCTAGTTCTTAGTTGTGCAGAATATAACCAAAGTTTGTTATTCTAAAGATGTTTGCTTCCCCCCAACTCCCATTGGCTATGGTATTCGAGATGAAGGGATTGATACATAGAACATTGTTTTTCCAATATAGTTATTTTGTTTGAAAAATTCTCTGTGAATTAGTCATTGTGTAGTTTGATGAAATTCAGAAGAAGGGAGGGGAGAGGAATTAAATGTCGGAGGAGTATGTAGATTAAGGATGTGTGTCTCAACCTTCCGACATTTCTTTGAAGCTGGTCATTTGACAATCTGCTACAAAATACAGATGAAAGACTATATAAAGGGTTTTAGTTGGAGCGCTGTGATATATATATGTCTAGATTCATACACGCCTAATTCATCATACTTGAATAAGGAAAATCATATAGTATTTTTATAGGATACCTGAGGATATTCTGTATTTAATTATAGATCATTTAGTTTCCTTATTAGTATAGGGGTTGAGCACCTACCATATTATACATAACCTAAAACTCCTATATAAGGAGCACATTTTGTACATTGTTAATCAAGTCAATGAGAAGTTGCTTTTCTATTTTCAAATGGTATCAGAGTCTCTAAGATCTTGGTTGAGACTCAAATAACTTCCGCTACTGGCGGGCGGTACATTCAATTTGTGCTGCTTGGTGGTGCCGCCCGCCAGACCGATGTTTTCCACTTTTATTCTTCCGTTTGGTACTTGAAGATGCTCCTCTCTTGAAACTGGTGCCCCTATCTCCATACATTCGTTTAGGAACCTCTCCTCTTTCTAGGATCCTTCAAGCACTGTTCATCTCTCTGGCGACCGACACTGCTACTTTTTACACAATTAGCATCCTCTAAATATTGTATTTCTTGTCAGTGTTCTTTCAGTTCAAGTTGCACTGATAATGCCCTGGAGATTTGCAATGTCATGTTTGTTTTTGGTGATTGAGAATAAATTCATTTCTGCATAGTGCAAGAAACACTTTCTTTCGCACTGCAGTTACCAACGACTTTCCAGATGAAATAATTTCTTTCTTTCACTGTGAAGTTACCAACAACTTCTTGTAGAAAAGAATACCAACACCACCTCTCTTTTTGGCTATTGTGCACTATTCCAACGAGATTTTAGAGTCAACTTTCTATGTTTTCAAAATAAGCAAACTCAGGATGGTTTAGAATATCAAATTATATGTTTCCAGATTCATACACGTATAGATTTATTGTAATTGAATAAGGAAGATCATGTAGAATTTGCTATAAGATGCCTTAGGATACTTTGTATTCAAATGTAGAATATTTACTTGCCTTATTAATATAGGGATTATCACCTACCATATTATACATAACCTAAGACTCATATAAGGAGCACCTTTTGTACATTGTTAATCAAGTCATTCAGAAGATCCCTTGCATGTTATTTCTCATTACGCCTGCCAATGATGCTAGATTCTAAGCTTCAACATTTCCCTGGAGTTCAAATTTAAGTTGTTCAACTCCAGACAGATTTTCTCCAACATGGTACATATAGTTTATTATGTTGAAGGTTGTTAACACGTTCGACCGATCATAAGCTATCGTCAGTTTCGAACAACAGTAAGTAATTTAAATGAGCTTTGTCAGTTTTGATGTGTCCATGTTCCATTATAATGGATGAATTGAAAAAATGGAAATGCCATTCATTTTGCCTTTGTAAGGGAGATTGTGTATCAGTATAGACTGATTTCCTGAAAATATCTAAAACTGTCATGGCTTATGATGTTGTTTAGGTCTGGATGTTGTTCGTACGGATCGTTCTCTTGTATTTTATGAGAATCAAGCTAATCAGGCAAAACTCTGGGATGTGCTAGCTGTCTATGCATGGATAGATAAAGATATTGGTTATGTTCAAGGTATTATAGCAGTATCAGAAACTAATTTTTTGAAACATCAAGGCCGTTTGTAAACCTTCTGTCTTATTTTCTGAACAGGAATGACTGATATTTGCTCCCCAATAATTATTCTACTTGAGAATGAAGCAGATGCATTCTGGTGCTTTGAACGTGCAATGCGTAGATTGGTATGCCCCTGTTGTTTCCCTTCATGCTTGTTGCAGACCTAAAATAAATAGACAAACAAATGTGTTTCTTCATTTAAGGTTTTATATGAGGTTAGCGCTACCCATTATAAAAAAGAATTTTCACTTGCTTGACCGAGACAAAAATAGCGAGGTTCGCATGTGAGATGACGAGTTGCCGGCCTAAAATAAATAAATGTGCCCCATTTTTGGCAACTTAAGATTTTAGATGAGGCACTTGTTCCTTATTGGTGGTGTAAGGGTTTCCAAAGAGGTTTGTAGATTCTTGGGCCATTCCACCCATAGGTTTTGGGTTGGATGCTCAGATTCTTTGAAATTGCATAGGTCGAAGGTTGGTGAGCTTGTTTGTGCAAGCATTTTTTATCTTCATGTTCTATCATTCCGTCTTCTCTCTAAACTAAGCCCATGGAGCTGCTCTGGGTTTCTTTCTCTATCTCAATCCAACCCATTAATTAACATGGCTCCAGACCCACTATTAGCCTGTTGAGCCTAATGTCTCCCTCTACTCCAGGCCCTTTACTGTTGAGCCTCCTCTCTTCAGCTTCAAAATAAAAAAATAAACAAAAAATAACAACAAAAACCCAGTGTAATCTTACAAGTGGGTCTGGGGAGGGTAGAGTGAACAAAAGATAAAGAAGGCAAAAAAAGAAGAAGAGAAAAATCAAATCCACATTTCAACTCTAGAACCCAGGTTACTCGTGCAAGAGGGTGTTAAGAAATGCACTTGTCCATAATCGGTTATATAAGGGATTTCCAAAGAGTTTTATAATATCCAGGGACACTCCACCCATTGCCTTAAGGTTTGGTCTGGATGCTCATATTTTTTCACATTGATAATGCTGATTGGTTGAGGTACCTTAGCTTAACATCCATACGCACAAAAAAAAAAGGAAAAGAATAAAGGAAAATCCACATTCTGGTCATACCTTTGTTTGAACTTTTACTGGATAATTTGCTTTGGGTTTCTCTTGTAATGATAAACTACGCGCTCTAGCATTAAGTTAATGTGTGCCTATTTCATGTTTCACTTTCTAACTGTATTTAGCTTTCATATGGTTATATTACCAGAATACTCATGCAACAGCCCTGTTGTCTCCAAGGAAAGAGGATATAAACTTGTGCATATATTTATGTTCTCTTTAGTAACTTCTTTATTCAAACTTGTGCAACGGTGTGCTAGTTATTTCCTATGTTTATGCCATTACTGCATATATAACTTCTCCATATTCGATTCAACAGCGAGAAAATTTCAAGTCCAGCGCAAATTCTATAGGAGTGCAATCTCAGCTGAGAGCCCTTGCACAAATTGTTAAAATTGTTGATTCAAAACTTCATCGACACCTTGGTAAGGGTTTTCTGTTCTCCGTATATTCTTCAGTAGCTATTTCTATGAAAGAAGTAAAAAATGCAAGATCTTGTCAGTGTTGTTGATTTTTCGACCAGTTCTCAGTACTAGAATGGTTAACTAACATCTAAAATAGGCCT
>JAGDQO010002601.1:0-27629 GCA_018342035.1 Solanum appendiculatum | reverse complement strand
CCTTGTTTAGGTATTCCAAATCCTAAAGATTTCATGATTGTTGAAACTGATGATTCTGATTTAGGTTATGGAGGTATCCTGAAACAAAGAAGTTCTTTAGAATCTCCTGAACAATTAGTTCGTTTTACTTCTGGAATCTGGAATTCTGCTCAAAAAAAATTATTCAACTGTTAAAAAGGAAATCTTGTCTATAGTGCTATGTATCACAAAATTTCAAGATGATTTAATCAACAAAGAATTTTTATTAAGAGTTGATTGTAAATCAGCTAAAGAAATTTTACAAAAAGATGTTAAAAATCTGGTTTCAAAACAAATATTTGCTAGATGGCAAGCTCTACATTGCTTTTTGTTTTTCAAATTGATTTTATAAAAGGAGAAAATAACTCTTTACCTGATTTTCTAACAAGAGAATTTTTACAGGGAAAAAATGAGGCCTTTCAAGCCTAACCCTCCTTCTAAAGAAGGAAAACAAATGGCGAAACCATTCGTCTTACCACCCTTAACACCGGCAAAACCCCCACAAAGACCGGTCTTTGATAATAAATTCACTCTTTTGGCAGACTATCCTAAATTGCCTGCATTACCTCCTCCCAATCCAACAAAGTTGATCCACATGAGGCCTAATAGACCTTTACCTAATAGACCTTTCACTCAAGAAGCATCAAGCTCCTCTGTACAAACTAAAAATAGTTATGAAATGAAGGTTCCTGAATCCTTCGCTCAAGCAGTCAAACCAGAGTTATCAGCTCCTAAGCAAATCCCTTCTGTCAAAGAAGAAAAATTTGAGTTTGTAACCACCCAGATGTTACCTTTATTAGCCATTGACAAGGATTATGAAAGCCTTGGAATTGATACTCTTTTGAAACCTTGTTACACAGATAACAATTTTGTTGATACAGATTGCTCTTACAAGACCAGAAAGTTCTATGAAGCTATTCTGATAGACACAGAATCTATCGAGATTGAACACAACAGAGATGAACAAAATCCTGAGTTCATAAGATATTCAAGGTTTACTATTAAAAGGATTTTATCTCCATTTGAATGGTTTACAAATCATTTGCATACTCCGATATCTTTGTCTATGCAGCATAGGCCTCAGACCTATAATTGGCATGATTATAAAGCAGCCTGGTTCAATTTTATCTATTTGAGACCAAGGCATACTTGGTTTATTAAATATTGCCCACAGGTAATAAAAGCAGTTATTCCCAGATGGTTCTATGAATGGTGGAACATCTTTGGAGGAAATTTACAAATTTTGCCCCAACAGTTTCATGTTAGGTTTGATGAATTTCAGAACAAAGAAGAGATTTCTACTCTTTCGGAAAACATTAAACTTTGTAAATTTTTTATTCAAAAAAGAATATCTTATATCATTACTTGGAATTTTACCAAGGTCGACATAGAAAAAATTCGTTTCTTAGCTAAAGAAATTATGATCAAAGGGTGGACTCCTAAGCCAGCAGGAATCAAAGCCCCCAACTTCACTGTAGGAACAAGCAGTAATACAAGCCCAAAATTATCCAAAGCAGAGTTAAAGGCAAAGCTTAAAATGGCCATGGATAATCTTGAAGATTATACAGAAACCCAGATAATGCAGTTGATAAATGATGCAGCATCATCTGGAAGCAGTAACGGGGACATGTGTGATCTCAAAGGAATCGCACAGTCATATGTGGACCCTGATTATGAATAGGATTATGGCTCTTGAAGAAAGCAGAGACCAAAGGTCGGAATTGCTTTATTCAAGGAGACGTATTACTATTCCTAAAAGGAATCCCATATGCTTTATGAAAAAGCAATGGACCCAGCTACCGACAGTCTACCGACAATTAAAAGAATTGTCTTATCAACTTTTGTAAAGGAGAACTCCTTAGTCTATAAAAGGAGGAACTCTCTCACCTTAGAAGGCATCAGCTATTTTGCCAATACTGAAAACCTCTCTCTCTCTCTTTCAATGTTTTTAATGCTTCCGCTTGTACTCCTTTCATGTTCATATAAATAAAAGTTTGTAAGTTTTTATATCCCTCTTTTAATCTTTCGATATAATTTTGTCATATTTTACTAATACAACTTCGGAGGATTACCGCCGATCCGTTATTTGTGATAGCTATCCCCATCTCGTGGAGTTTATTATAGATCTGATGTTCTGCTAGACCATCGATGTTCCATTCAGTTATACTGCTTCCTTCATGAGAAGAGGTGGAGAGAAAAGCGTTTTCCTCATATTGAAGGTCTGGGAAAGAAGGTCTTTTATGATAGTTTTTTCGGTTATGATATCTATCATTGGAGAGTTTTTGGACAAGATTATCTTTATCACTAATAGTAGCGACTTTCTTACCATTCTTATCAGAAATTGAGAAGTTGGCAAGTTTCTCATTGATCTTATCCAGAATATTGTCAGAAATATCAAAGGTATTTTTGAGCTTGGGGTAATTTTCTCTGGAAAATTCATTTATCTTAAAAATAGGATTTGGTTCAATTTTCTGACTGATAGTAGTAGTGGATAAAGGAGTAGGCTTTCCTGAAAAAGAAGCCTTGGTTTTGATATCTTCTATTTGTCTGGAAACAACATGAAGAATTTGGTTTGTATAGTTATTTTGTTCCACAAGCCTATCTAGGTCTTTGGTAGATAAAAGAGCAGTGGATTTTTCAGTATTTGTGGTTTTAAAAGGGGAGGCTTTTATAATGACACCTGCAATAGGGATATTAATTCCTTCAAGAGGAGGAGTAATAGATTCAACAATTTTGTTGGTAGTAGTATACCATTTGTTGATAATAACTTTAAGAGATTCTTTCTGATCATCGATCTTACCAGTCATTTCAAACCACTTAAAGAAGTCTATTTCACAATCAATTCTTTTCATATCATTCATCCAAGAACTTGCAAAATTCTCTCTTTCCTGAAGAGAATAAGAAGCAACATACCAATTTCTGTTAATTTGGTTATTAGTATGAGTCCAAGATTCTTGCAAAATCTGAGGATTAGGAATAAAATCTTTTCCAGATTTAATCATCTGTAAGAAATCTGGTACCGAATCCTTTTTACTTAAAGGGGGTTCCATATCACTAGCAGTAGGACTAGCAGGTATTTCCTGGTAATAAACTTTAGGAATATTTCCAGAAAAATCTACTCCAGTAACTCTTCCCTTGTCATTGTTTCTTCGGAGAAGTTTGTCTTCATCCTCATCATCCTCCCGGGTTTTTGAAGAAGATGGTGGGTGAGGAGCAGTTCTAGAACGAGCAGATGGCGAATGAGGAGCCATCCTTGAAGGGACAGACGAACAAGATGCTCTTCTAGAAGCAGTTCTAGATAAGGAATTCTGAAGGAATTTTAGATCTATAGAACCATCAGGGTATTGAATTACCCTTTCAATGCGAGATCTCTCTGAGTGAGAGGAAAAAGGTTGAGTGATTGCATCAAAATGCCATTCATCGTTAGAAAGAATGTCATTCCAATTGATAGGGCGTGGAACGAATATAGAACTATGCTCATGATTGGCCTCCATGAGCATGGTTACACCCTTTTGGCTCTCAATTCGAGCCTTTGGTGCAAGAGTAGTAGACATAAGCCTATAATATACTCTATAGATAATCGCTATCTCCCGAGTATTGGCTTTGCTATTTAGATTTTTAGTTTTGACATTCAATGTCAGAGAATCCATGACATTAGGATCATTAATGTCTATTGAAAAATTTGGATAACAATTAAAATAAACCGGACCATCGGCAAGGTTACTTTGAAGTACACCTAACAGCGAATCATCAAAATTAAAAAATCTATCATCTCTAAGGAGGACACAAATAGGAATGTCTAAGCCTTTCCTGAACAGGGGCTTAACAGCAACTTGTACTAAACCAATATGCAAATAATTAAATTTATTTTTATAACGATTAATATCGTTAGCATTTAACAGGCGAATAATTTCTAAGGAATTATTAATAGCAACAGTTGATTCACAAGTTTTAATATTGTGATTAACAAACAAATTAAATTTACCTAAATGATAAATAACTTTAAAAGGTTCTTCTGGAATATTCCAGTTTTGAAGATCGTTTTCAAGCTTAGCAATCTTAGTTGCTTGGGAAGATAAATTAACACTGTTTAAAATATGATGGTTATTTTCCATTTTAAAAGATACTGTCTTAAGGACTTATAGACAAAATTTTATTAAATATAAACAGATAATTCAAGCATGATAAAGCAATAATAATATAATAATATGCAAAGAAATATTAAAGATCCAGATCTAGTTTCTAAGGGAGGTTCTCTTGGTTTTACATCTGTTCTTTCTCTAGAGTTATCTTGGCTACGGGATCACCATACAAGGTCTAAACGCTCTCCTAGCTTGACGACCTATTCAATTCGGCTAGCCAACGTATGAACCGGGTATTATTCGGTTACCTCACACACTTAGAGAAGAATGAACACCTCACACCAGTTATAGAAACAAGATTAAGAACATAATATTAATCAACATATTAAAATATTAAAATAGCTTAATCAAATCTTAAATAATCAATTCATAAATTAATATAAATTTTGTCATGCCCAGACAGTATATGTACTTAGCTGCTCATGCTAGGTACGTATACTGCCAACATGGCTCTGATACCAATAACGGATCGGCGGTAATCCTCCGAAGTTGTATTAGTAAAATATGACAAAATTATATCGAAAGATTAAAAGAGGGATATAAAAACTTACAAACTTTTATTTATATTAACATGAAAGGAGCTACAAGCGGAAGCATTAAAAACATTGAAAGAGAGAGAGAGAGGTTTTCAGTATTGGGAAAATAGTTGATGCCTTCTAAGGTGAGAGAGTTCCTCCTTTTATAGACTAAGGAGTTCTCCTTTACAAAAGTTGATAAGACAATTCTTTTGATTGTCGGTAGACTGTCGGTAGCTGGGTCCATTGCTTTTTCATAAAGCATATGGGATTCCTTTTAGGAATAGTAATACGTCTCCTTGAATAAAGCAATTCCGACCTTTGGTCTCTGCTTTCTTCAAGAGCCATAATCCTATTCATAATCGGGGTCCACATATGACTGTGCGATTCGTTTGAGATCACACATGTCCCCGTTACTGCTTCCAGATGATGCTGCATCATTTATCAACTGCATTATCTGGGTTTCTGTATAATCTTCAAGATTATCCATGGCCTTTTTGAGCTTTGCCTTTAACTCTGCTTTGGATAATTTTGGGCTTGTATTACTGCTTGTTCCTGCGGTGAAGTTGGGGGCTTTGATTCCTGCTGGCTTAGGAGTCCACCCTTAGATCATAATTTCTTTAGCTAAGAAACGAATTTTTTCTATGTCGACCTTGGTAAAATTCCAAGTAATGATATAAGATATTCTTTTTTGAATAAAAAATTTACAAAGTTTAATGTTTTCCGAAAGAGTAGAAATCTCTTCTTTGTTCTGAAATTCATCAAACCTAACATGAAACTGTTGGGGCAAAATTTGTAAATTTCCTCCAAAGATGTTCCACCATTCATAGAACTATCTGGGAATAACTGCTTTCATTACCTGTGGGCAATATTTAATAAACCAAGTATGTCTTGGTCTCAAATACATAAAATTTAACCAGGCTGCTTTATAATCATGCCAGTTATAGGTCTGGGGCCTATGCTGCATAGACAAAGATATCAGAGTATGCAAATGATCTGTAAACCATTCAAAAGGAGATAAAATCCTTTTAATAGTAAACCTTGAATATCTTATGAACTCAGGATTTTGTTTATCTCTGTTGTGTTCAATCTCGATAGATTCTGTGTCTATCAGAATAGCTTCATAGAACTTTCTGGTCTTGTAAGAGCAATCTGTATCAACAAAATTGTTATCTGTGTAACAAGGTTTCAAAAGAGTATCAATTCCAAGGCTTTCATAATCCTTGTCAATAGCTAATAAAGGTAACATATGGGTGGTTACAAACTCAAATTTTTCTTCTTTGACAGAAGGGATTTGCTTAGGATCTGATAACTCTGGTTTGACGGCTTGAGCGAAGGATTCAGGAACCTTCATTTCATAACTATTTTTAGTTTGTACAGAGGAGCTTGATGCTTCTTGAGTGAAAGGTCTATTAGGTAAAGGTCTATTAGGCCTCATATGGATCAACTTTGTTGGATTGGGAGGAGGTAATGCAGGCAATTTAGGATAGTCTGCTAAAAGAGTGAATTTATTATCAAAAACCGATCTTTGTGGGATTTTTGCCGGTGTTAAAGGTGGTAAGACGAATGGTTTCGCCATTTGTTTTCCTTCTTTAGAAGGAGGGTTAGGCTTGAAAGGCCTCATTTTTTCCCTGTAAAAATTCTCTTGTTAGAAAATCAGGTAAAGAGTTATTTTCTCCTTTTATAAAATCAATTTGAAAATCAAAGCTAGATAGTAGAGCTTGCCATCTAGCAAATATTTGTTTTGAAACCAGATTTTTAACATCTTTTTGTAAAATTTCTTTAGCTGATTTACAATCAACTCTTAATAAAAATTCTTTGTTAATTAAATCATCTTGAAACTTTGTGATACATAGCACTATAGACAAGATTTCTTTTTTAACAGTTGAATAATTCTTTTGAGCAGAATTCCAGATTCCTGAAGTAAAACGAACTAATTGTTCAGGAGATTCTAAAGAACTTCTTTGTTTCAGGATACCTCCATAACCTAAATCAGAAGCATCAGTTTCAACAATCATGAAATCTTTAGGATTTGGAATACCTAAACAAGGGAGACTTTGGACTAATTTTTTGATTGTTATAACAGCTTGAGTCTGATCAGTTCCCCAAGGGACTGGATTCTTCTTGAGCCTTTTATATAAAGGTTCGCAAACTTGTCTAACTTTAGGAATAAAATCAGCAACATAATTCAAACTCCCTAAAAACCTTTGTAATTGGGTTTTGTCAATAATTTCATTAGGAAATTTTGAAGAGAACTCAATGGCTCTACAAATAGGTTTATAACTACCTTGATAAAGATCATGACCTAAAAACCTTATAGAGGTTTGAAAGAGTTTTATCTTTTTAGCACTAACTACCAAACCATTACATTTAACAATCTTGAAGAAAGTATTAAGATGCTTAAAATGCGAATCAATATCATCAGAGAAGATAAGCACATCATCAATATATACAATAGACATGTAACTATAATCATTAAAAATGCTATTCATAATATTCTGAAATTCAGACGGAGCATTCTTAAGACCAAAGGGCATGACATTCCATTCATATTGTCCAAATGGGACATTGAAAGCAATTTTATACTTATCTTTATCGGCGATTTGAATCTGCCAAAAACCGGATTTCATATCAAACTTACTATAGACATTAGCCTTATAAGTTCTTTTTAGTAAATCTCTTTTGTTAGGAATCGGGTACCTGATCCATTTTAAAACAGAATTAAGAGGTTTATAATTAATAATAAGTCTTGGTGCTCCTCTTTCTTTTTCAGCACTATTGTTTACATAGAAAGCAGAGCAACTCCATGGAGATTTAGAAAATCTAATAATTTTATTTTTTAATAAATTATCAATTTCTTTTTTACAATAATCCATCATTTCATGATTCATTTGAATAGGTCTAGCCTTGGTAGTAATAGATTGTTCATTAAATCCCTCAATATAAGGTAATTCAACAATATGTCTTTTTCGTTCCCAAAAAGCATTAGGAAAATCAGAGCAAATTTCTTCTTCAATTTTTTTATGAAGATTGGATATTTTAGCAATTATCTCTGGGGTTTTTAAAATTTGCTCAATTTTTTTAGTTTTAATTTCTTCTTTTAGAAAATTAACATGCTGAGATAAAGAGTTTATTCTGAAAATCGTTTTTTCTCTAATAAAATTACTTTCTTCTTGGGAAAGAGTTTTTACAAAAGGAAAATGTAATTCTTTTCCAAGAATAGAAGTAGTAATACCACTTAGATTAGTGAAAAAATGTTTTATCTGAGTGATAAAAGGTATTCCAAGAATAATATCTTCATTAATATCTTCAGTAATAATAAAATCATTAGTTAAACAAATATTATTGTTGCAAATATGAGCTTTAGAAAGCTTGTAATTAATTTTCAGCAACTCTCCAGTTGCAGAATATAATTTACAAGTACTTTTTTCTAAATACTTAGTAGGAACAATACCTTTATCAATGCAATTTCTATCTGCACCACTGTCAAGTAAAGCAATTCTGTTAATAACAAAATCTTTGTTTATAACAATTTTAACAGGAATATGATGGCTTTGTGGACGGATAGAAGAGATTACAGTGATACATGGACTGGAAGTAGTCGCAATATCAGAAGTGGGTTCTGCAGAAAGATCAATATTGAATGGAGGATAATCTAAGTTATCCTTTTCAGGGGTCTCTTCAGTTTCTTCATCGAGATTTTGTTTGGCAATCTCTTTGAGGATTTTATCAGCAATGACATCAGTTTCGACTTTCCCAAGTCTGAATTTAATGTCTTTGATTTCCTCTTTAAGAGTTTTGACTTCATGATGAAGATCAGAAATGGTAGGTTCGGCATTTCTTTCGAACCTATTCATGATTTGCTTCATGCTGAAAGGTTCAACCATAGTACGAGCTTTGGGCTTTTCCTTTTGGTTGAGAATGAGATTCTTGAGCTCTATAAGATATTTTTTCCTAGCTTCTTCATTATCAATGTGTTCAATAATGTCAAAGAGAGCTTCTTTAGAGTCATTACTAAGGACTCTGATTTGAGGAATATCTTCACAAACACAGAAAGCTTCTGTGCAATTGCAGTTTTTTCCAGATTGGCTAGAATCAGAATCATAATCAACGTTGATATTTTCTTCGTCGCTATATTCAGCAGAATTATTTGAAGAATCGGATAAAGGTTCTTCAAGGATAGAAAAAAGCTTTTCTTTGGTTGCTTCGTCTATTTCAAGACTGTTAATCTTCTTCTGTTTACCAGATCTGCATTCACTAGCTCTATGGCCAGATTTTCCACAAGTCCAACATACATCCTCTTTGGATTTCTTAAATCCTTTATGCTTTTTACTTCTTTTGGAAGGTTTTTTGTAATCCCTTTCAGAAGTTCTTCTAGACTTACTACGATGAGTTTTCTTATTTTGTTTATTTTCCTTCCTGATTTTTCTTGAAGGATGTGTTAGAGAAACAAACCCGATGTCTTGACAAAAACTTCCTAATTCTCTTCTTGACGAAGATTTTTCCTTTTTAAGTTGATGTTTCAACTTAATATCTGTACAAAGTTCTAATCCCACAGTGTTTATAACACTAATAAGATCTCCATATGTCATTTGATCGTAGGGAATTTTTCCATCATTCCTATCTTGGATTTTGGTTCTTACCTTATCGGCAAAAAGAGGGGGAAGTCCACAAACAAATCTTTCTTTCCAAAATTATATTTATACCAGGTAAAATCGTCTAAAGAGGGACAACTGATATTGTTGAGGATTTGGAGACTCCTGTCTTGAAACAACTTAGGTTCTCCTATAAAATGCTTTGCTATATGGTAGAGAAGAGTAGCACAGGCATCTTCTTTGAAAACTTCAGTAGGAACTTCATTAGTTCCTTCCATTTTAATAACAATCTCAGTAGCATGAGTATCATAAATAATTCTCTTAGTTTCTTCTGAAACATAATTGTCCCACCAATGTTTTATCATTCCAGTGAATCCTGCAACGATCATTGAAGCAGCTTCTCTATCAGAAGAATTTCTTATTTTGTAAGCTGTGATAGCTATCCCCATCTCGTGGAGTTTATTATAGATCTGATGTTCTGCTAGACCATCGATGTTCCATTCAGTTATACTGCTTCCTTCATGAGAAGAGGTGGAGAGAAAAGCGTTTTCCTCATATTGAAGGTCTGGGAAAGAAGGTCTTTTATGATAGTTTTTTCGGTTATGATATCTATCATTGGAGAGTTTTTGGACAAGATTATCTT
Organism: Solanum appendiculatum; assembly: GCA_018342035.1. Classification (NCBI taxonomy): domain Eukaryota; kingdom Viridiplantae; phylum Streptophyta; class Magnoliopsida; order Solanales; family Solanaceae; genus Solanum; species Solanum appendiculatum. The sequence goes on along the minus strand of JAGDQO010002601.1, from coordinate 17,716 downwards.
TATCACTAATAGTAGCGACTTTCTTACCATTCTTATCAGAAATTGAGAAGTTGGCAAGTTTCTCATTGATCTTATCCAGAATATTGTCAGGAATATCAAAGGTATTTTTGAGCTTGGGGTAATTTTCTCTGGAAAATTCATTTATCTTAAAAATAGGATTTGGTTCAATTTTCTGACTGATAGTAGTAGTGGATAAAGGAGTAGGCTTTCCTGAAAAAGAAGCCTTGGTTTTGATATCTTCTATTTGTCTGGAAACAACATGAAGAATTTGGTTTGTATAGTTATTTTGTTCCACAAGCCTATCTAGGTCTTTGGTAGATAAAAGAGCAGTGGATTTTTCAGTATTTGTGGTTTTAAAAGGGGAGGCTTTTATAATGACACCTGCAATTGGGATATTAATTCCTTCAAGAGGAGGAGTAATAGATTCAACAATTTTGTTGGTAGTAGTATACCATTTGTTGATAATAACTTTAAGAGATTCTTTCTGATCATCGATCTTACCAGTCATTTCAAACCACTTAAAGAAGTCTATTTCACAACCAATTCTTTTCATATCATTCATCCAAGAACTTGCAAAATTCTCTCTTTCCTGAAGAGAATAAGAAGCAACATACCAATTTCTGTTAATTTGGTTATTAGTATGAGTCCAAGATTCTTGCAAAATCTGAGGATTAGGAATAAAATCTTTTCCAGATTTAATCATCTGTAAGAAATCTGGTACCGAATCCTTTTTACTTAAAGGGGGTTCCATATCACTAGCAGTAGGACTAGCAGGTATTTCCTGGAAATAAACTTTAGGAATATTTCCAGAAAAATCTACTCCAGTAACTCTTCCCTTGTCATTGTTTCTTTGGAGAAGTTTGTCTTCATCCTCATCATCCTCCCGGGTTTTTGAAGAAGATGGTGGGTGAGGAGCAGTTCTAGAAGGAGCAGATGGCGAATGAGGAGCCATCCTTGAAGGGACAGACGAACAAGATGCTCTTCTAGAAGCAGTTCTAGATAAGGAATTCTGAAGGAATTTTAGATCTATAGAACCATCAGGGTATTGAATTACCCTTTCAATGCGAGATCTCTCTGAGTGAGAGGAAAAAGGTTGAGTGATTGCATCAAAATGCCATTCATCGTTAGAAAGAATGTCATTCCAATCGTTAGAAAGAATGTCATTCCATCGGAGGACGATTTCCCAGGGGGTCACCCATCCTAGTACTACTCTTGCCCAAGCACACTTTACTTCGGAGTTCTGATGGGATCCGGTGCGTTAGTGCTGGTATGATCGCATCCATCTTTCCTACCACTCTAAATTATATTAAACACCTCCTTTCTCCAACGCCCTAGCCTGCCCCCCACCGACATAGCCTCCCCGCACCGACGCATGATGCCACCCGTAATGCCCATCCTAATCGCCCCCGTCACCCGTCTTAACGACGTCTCACTCCGAATGTCGTTTCCGCAAAAAAATATATATATTAAAAAATACGCGACCGAATTTCGACAAAAAAGAGGGATGCAACACGAGGACTTCCCAGGGGGCTCCCATCCTAGTACTACTCTCGCCCAAGCACGCTTAACTTCGGAGTTCTGATGGGATCCGGTGCGTTAGTGCTGGTATGATCGCATCCATCTTTCCTACCACTCTAAATTCTATTAAACACCTCCTTTCTCCAACGCCCTAGCCTGCCCCCCACCGACATAGCCTCCCCGCACCGACGCATGATGCCGCCCGTCACGCCCATCCTAATCGCCCCCGTCACCCGTCTTAACGACGTCTCCATCCGAATGTCGTTTCCGCAAAAAAATATATATATTAAAAAATACGCGACGAATTTCGACAAAAAGAGGGATGCAACACGAGGACTTCCTAGGGGGTCACCCATCCTAGTACTACTCTCGCCCAAGCACGCTTAACTTCGGAGTTCTGATGGGATCCGTTGCGTTAGTGCTGGTATGATCGCATCCATCTTTCCTACCACTCTAAATTCTATTAAACACCTCCTTTCTCCAACGCCCTAGCCTGCCCCCCACCGACATAGCCTCCCCGCACCGATCCATGATGCCGCCCGTCACGCCCATCCTAATCGCCCCCGTCACCCGTCTTAACCACGTCTCAATCCGAATGTCGTTTCCGCAAAAAAATATATATATTAAAAAATACGCGACGAATTTCGACAAAAAGTTGGGATGCAACACGAGGACTTCCCAGGGGGTCACCCATCCTAGTACTACTCTCGCCTAAGTACGCTTAACTTCGGAGTTCTGATGGGATTCGGTGCGTTAGTGCTGGTATGATCGCATACATCTTTCCTACCACTCTAAATTCTATTAAACACCTCCTTTCTCCAACGCCCTAGCCTGCCCCCCACCGACATAGCCTCCCCGCACCGAAGCATGATGCCGCCCGTCACGCCCATCCTAATCGCCCCCGTCACCCGTCTTAACGACGTCTCATTCCGAATGTCGTTTCCGCAAAAAAATATATATATTAAAAAATACGCGACCGAATTTCGACAAAAAAGAGGGGACTTCCCAAGGGGTCACCCATCCTAGTACTACTCTCGCCCAAGCACGCTTAACTTCGGAGTTCTGATGGGATCCGGTGCGTTAGTGCTGGTATGATCGCATCCATCTTTCCTACCACTCTAAATTCTATTAAACACCTCCTTTCTCAACGCTCTAGCCTGCCCCCCACCGACATTGCCTCCCCGCACCGACGCATGATGCCGCCCGTTACGCCCATCATAATCGCCCCCGTCACCCGTCTTAACGACGTCTCAATCCGATTGTCGTTTCCGCAAAAAAAAAAATATATTAAAAAATACGCGATCGAATTTAGACAAAAAAGAGGGCTGCAACACGAGGACTTCCCAAGGGGTCACCCATCCTAGTACTACTCTCGCCCAAGCATGCTTAACTTCGGAGTTCTGATGGGATCCGGTGCGTTAGTGCTGGTATGATCGCATCCATCTTTCCTACCACTCTAAATTCTATTAAACACCTCCTTTCTCCAACACCCTAGCCTGCCCCCCACCGACATAGCCTCCCCGCACACCCATCCTAATCGCCCCTGTCACCCGTCTTAACGACGTCTCAATCCGAATGTCGTTTCCGCAAAAAAATATATATATTAAAAAATACGCGACCGAATTTCGACAAAAAAGAGGGATGCAACACGAGGACTTCCCAGGGGGTCACCCATCCTAGTACTACTCTCGCCCAAGCACGCTTAACTTCGGAGTTCTGATGGGATCCGGTGCGTTAGTGCTGGTATGATCACATCCATCTTTCCTACCACTCTAAATTCTGATGATGATGAGGATGAAGACAAGCTTCTCCGCAGAAACAATGACAAGGGAAGAGTCACTGGAGTAGATTTCTCTGGAAATATTCCTAAAGTTTATTACCAAGAAATACCTGCTAGTCCTACTGCTAGTGACATGGAACCTCTTTCAAACTAAAAGGACTCCACCCCAGGTTTGGTAACAATGATTAAATCTGAGAAAGATTTTACTCCTGATCCTAAGATTTTACAAAAATCTTGGACTTGTCCTAATAACCAAATCAACAGAAATTGGTATATTGTTACTTATTCTCTTCAGGAAAGAGAGAGTTTTGCAAGTTCTTGGATGAATGATACGAAAAGAATTGGTTGTGAAATAGACTTCTTTAAGTGGTTTGAAATGACTGGAAAAATCGATGATCAAAAGGAAACCCTTAAAGTCATTGTCCATAAATGGTACACTATTTCAAACAAAGTTATAGAAGATGTTACTTCTCCTCTAGAAGGAATAAATATCCCCATTGCTGGAACAATTATAAAAGCTTCCCCTTTTAAAATCCTTTCCACAGAGAAACCCACTTCTTTACCCACTACTCTTGATCTTAATAAGATTATAGAGCAAAATAACTATACTAACCAAATTCTTCATGTTGTTTCCAGACAAATTGAAGACTCCAAAGAAAAGGGCTCTTTTTCTGGAAAGCCTATCCCTTTATCCACTTCAAACAAAAGTCAGAAAATTGACCAGAATCCCATATTCAAAATGAATGAATTTTCCAGAGAAAATTACCCCAAGCTCAAAAATACCTTTGATATTTCAGACAATACTCTGGATAAGATCAATGAGAAACTTGCCAACTTCTCGATATCCGATAAGAGTGGTAAGAAAGTTGCTACCATTAGTGACAAAGATAATCTTGTCCAAAAACTCTCCAATGATAGATATCATAATCGGAAAAACTATCATAAAAGACCTTCTTTCCTAGACCTTCAATATGAAGAAAACGCTTTTCTCTCTACTTCCTCTCATGAAGGAAGCAGTATTACTGAATGGAATATTGATGGTCTAGCAGAACATCAGATCTATAATAAACTCCACGAGATGGGGATAGCTATCACAGATTACAAAATAAGAAATTCTTCTGACAGAGAAGTTGCTTCTATGATCGTTGCAGGATTCACTGGAATGATAAAACATTGGTGGGACAATTACGTTTCAGAAGAAACTAAGAGAATTATTTATGATACTCATGCTTCTGAGATTGTTATTAAAATAGAAGGAACTAACGAAGTTCCTACTGAAGTTTTCAAAGAAGATGCTTGTGCTACTCTTCTCTACCATATAGCAAAGCATTTTATAGGAGAACCTAAGTTGTTTCAAGACAGGAGCCTCCAAATCCTCAACAATATTAGTTGTCCCTCTTTGGATGATTTTACCTGGTATAAATATAATTTTATGCAAAAGGTAATGATCAGACCTGATTGTAATCTAGACTTTTGGAAAGAAAGATTTGTTAGCGGACTTCCCCCTCTTTTTGCTGATAAGGTAAGAACCAAAATTCAAGATAGGAATGATGGAAAAATTCCCTACGACCAAATGACTTATGGAGATCTTATTAGTGTTATAAACACTGTTGGATTAGAACTTTGTACAGATATTAAGTTGAAGCATCAACTTAAAAAGGAAAAGTCCTCGTCAAGAAGAGAATTAGGAAGTTTCTGTCAAGACTTCGAGTTTGTTTCTCTAACACCTCCTTCAAGAAAAATCAGGAAGTAGAACAAGGAAAATAAGAAAACTCATCGTAGTAAGTCTAGAAGAACTACTGAAAAGGATTACAAAAAATCTTCCAAAAGGAGGAAAAAGCATAAAGGACTTAAGAAATCCAAAGAGGATGTATGTTGGACTTGTGGAAAATCTGGCCATAGAGCTAGTGAATGCAGGTCTGGTAAACAGAAGAAGATCAGCAGTCTTGAAATAGACGAGGCAACCAAAGAAAAGCTTTTTTCTATTCTTGAAGAACCTTTATCCAATTCTTCAAATGATTCTGCTGAATATAGCGACGAAGAAAATATCAACGTCGATTATGATTCAGATTCAAGCCAATCTGGAAAAAACTGCAACTGCACAGAAGCTTTCTGTGTTTGTGAAGATATTCCTCAAATCAGAGTCCTTAGTAATGACTCTAAAGAAGCTCTCTTCGACATTATTGAACATATTGATAATGAAGAAGCTAGGAAAAAATATCTTATAGAACTCAAGAATCTTATTCTCAACCAAAAGGAAAAGCCCAAAGCTCGTACTATGGTTGAACCTTTCAGCATGAAGCAAATCATGAATAGGTTCGAAAGAAATGTTGAACCTACCATTTCTGATCTTCATCATGAAGTCAAAACTCTTAAAGAGGAAATCAAAGACATTAAATTTAGACCTTGGAAAGTCGAAACTGATGTCATTGCTGATAAAATCCTCAAAGAGATTGCCAAACAAAATCTCGATGAAGAAACTGAAGAAACCCCTGAAAAGGATAACTTAGATTATCCTCCCTTCAATATTGATCTTTCTACAGAACCTACTTCTGATATTGCGACTACTTCCAGTCCAGGTATCACTGTAATATCTTCTATTCGGCCACATAGCCATTTTGGCAGTATACGTACCTAGCATGAGCAGCTAAGTAAATATACTGTCTGGGGCATGACAAAATTTATTATTTTATGAACTGATTATTTAAGGTTTTGATTAAACTCTTTTAATATCTTTATATGTTAATTGATATTTTGTTCTTAATCTTGTTTCTATAATTGGTGTGAGGTGTTCATTCTTCTCTATGTGTGTGAGGTAACCGAATAATACCCGGTTCATACGTTGGCTAGCCGAAATGAATAGGTCGTCAAGCTAGGAGAGCGTTTAGACCTTGTATGGTGATCCCGTAGCCAAGATAACTCTAGAGACAGAACAGATGTAAACCCAAAAGAACCTCCCTTAGAAACTAAGATATAGATCTTTAATATCTCTTTGCATATTTTTATATTATTATTGTTTGATCATGCTTGAATTATCTATTTATATTTAATATGATTTTGTCTATAAGTCCTTAAGACAGTATCGTTTAAAATGGAAACCAACCAGCATATTTTAAACAGTGTAAACTTATCTTCTCAAGCAACTAAGATTTCTGAGCTTGAAAATGATCTTCAAAACTGGAATATTCCAGAAGAACCTTTTAAAGCTATTTATCATTTAGGTAAATTTAATTTGTTTGTTAATCACAATATTAAAACTTGTGAATCAACTGTTGCTATTAATAATTCTTTAGAAATTATTCGCCTGTTAAATGCTAACGATATTAATCGTTATAAAAATAAATTCAATTATTTGCATATTGGTTTAGTGCAAGTTGCTGTTAAGCCTCTGTTCAGGAAAGGCTTAGACATTCCTATTTGTGTCCTCCTTAGAGATGATAGATTTCTTAATTTTGATGATTCTCTGTTAGGAGTATTTCAAAGTAACCTCGCCAATGGCCCGGTTTATTTTAATTGTTATCCAAATTTTTCAATAGACATTAACGATCCTAATGTCATGGATTCTCTGACATTGAATGTCAAAACTAAAAATCTAAATAGCAAAGCCAATACTCAGGAGATAGCGATTATCTATAGAGTATATTATCGGCTTATGTCTACTACTCTTGCACCAAAGGCTCGAATTGAGAGCCAAAAGGGTGTAACCATGCTCATGGAGGCCAATCATGAGCATAGTTCTATATTCGTTCCGCGTCTTATCAATTGGAATGACATTCTTTCTAACGATGAATGGCATTTTGATGCAATCACTCAACCTTTTTCCTCTCATTCACAGAGATCTCGTATTGAAAGGGTAATTCAATACCCTGACGGTTCTATAGATCTTAAATTCCTTGAGAATTCCTTATCTAGAACTGCTTCTAGAAGAGGGTCTTGTTCGTCTGTCCCTTCAAGGATGGTTCCTCATTCACCATCTGCACCTTCTAGGACTGCTCCTCACCCGCCTTCTTCTTCAAAAACCCCGGAGGATGATGAGGATGAAGACAAACTTGTTCGAAGAAACAATGACAAGGGAAAAGTCACTGGAGTAGATTTTTCTGGAAATATTCCAAAAGTCTACTATCAAGAAATTCCTACTAGTCCTAAAGCTAGTGACATGGAACCTACGAAGTTGTATTAGTAAAATACGACAAAATTTAACGAAAGATTATCAAAGAGAGTTATAAAAACTTACAAACTTTTATTTATATGAACATCAAAGGAGCTACAAGCGGAAGCCTTAAAAACATTGAAAGAGAGAGAGGTTTTCAGTATTGGGAAAAAAGCTGATGCCTTCTAAGGTGATAGAGTCATTCCTTTTATAGAATAAGGAATTCTCTTTTACAATAGTTGATAAGACAATTTCTTTTGACTGTCGGCAGCTGGGTCCTTTGCATTTAAATAAAGCATATGGGATTCCTTTTAGGAATAGTAAGACGTCTCTTTGAATAAAGCAATTCCGACCTTTGGTCTCTGCTTTTTCCAAGAGCCATAATTCTATTCATAATCGGGGTCCACATATGACTGTGCGATTCCTTTGAGCTCACACATGTCCCCGTTACTGCTTCCAGATGATGCTGCATCATTAATTAACTGCATTATCTGGACTTCAGTATAATCTTCAAGATTATCCATGGCCTTTTTGAGCTTAGCTTTTAACTCTGCTTTAGATAATTTTGAGGTAGTATTGCTGCTAGTTCCTACAGTGTTGTTTGAAGGTTTAACTCCTGTTGGCTTAGGAGTCCATCCTTTGATCATAATTTCCTTTGCTAAGAAACGGATTTTTTCTATATCTACCTTGGTGAAATTCCAAGTAATGATATAGGAAATTCTCTTTTGAATAAAAAATTTACATAATTTAATATTCTCAGGAAGAGTAGAAATCTCTTATTTGCTTTGAAATTCATTAAACCTAACATGAAACTGTTGGGGTAAGATTTGTAAATTTCCTCCGAAGATGTTCCACCATTCATAAAACCATCTGGGAATAACTGCTTTTATTACCTGTGGGCAATATTTAATAAACCAAGTATGTCTTGGTCTCAAATAGATAAAATTGAACCAGGCTGCTTTACAGTCATGCCAATTATAGGTCTGGGGCCTATGTTGCATAGATAATGATACTGGTGTATGCAGATGATTTGTAAACCATTCGAACGGAGATAAAATCCTTTTGATGGTGAATCGAGAATACCTTATGAACTCAGGATTTTGTTCATCTCTGTTCTGTTCAATTTCTATAGACTCAGTGTCTATCATAATAGCTTCGTAGAACTTTCTGGTCTTGTAAGAACAATCTGTATCAACAAAATTGTTATCTGTGTAACAAGGTTTTAAAAGAGTATCAATTCCAAGGTTTTCATAATCCTTGTCAATGGCTAATAAAGGTAACATCTGGGTAGTTACAAACTCAAATTTTTCTTCTTTAGCAGGAGAGACTTGCTTAGGAGTTTGTAACTCTGGCTTGACAGCTTGAGCAAAGGATTCAGGAACCTTCATTTCATAACTATTTTTAGTTTGTACAGAGGAGCTTGAGGCTTCAGGAGCAAAAGGTCTATTTGGCCTTAGTTGAATTAATTTAGTTGGGGTTGGAGGAGGTAATGCAGGCAATTTTGGATAGTCTGCTAATAAGGTAAATCTATTATCAAAAACCGGTCTTTGTGGGGTTTTTGCCGGTGTTAAAGGTGGTAAGACGAATGGTTTCGCCATTTGTTTTCCTTCTTTCGAAGGAGTGTTAGGCTTGAAAGGCCTCATTTTTTCCCTGTAAAAATTCTCTTGTTAGAAAATCAGGTAAAGAGTTATTTTCTCCTTTTATAAAATCAATCTGAAAATCAAAGCTAGATAGTAGAGCTTGCCATCTAGCAAATATTTGTTTTGAAACTAGATTTTTAACATCTTTTTGTAAAATTTCTTTAGCTGATTTACAATCAACTCTTAATAAAAATTCTTTGTTGATTAAATCATCTTGAAATTTTGTGATACATAACACTATAGACAAGATTTCCTTTTTAACAGTTGAATAATTTTTTTGAGCAGAATTCCAGATTCCAGAAGTAAAAAGAACTAATTGTTCAGGAGATTCTAAAGAACTTCTTTGTTTCAGGATACCTCCATAACCTAAATCAGAAGCATTAGTTTCAACAATCATGAAATCTTTAGGATTTGGAATACCTAAACAAGGGAGACTTTGGACTAATTTTTTGACAGTTATGACTGCTTGAGTCTGATCAGGTCCCCAAGGAATCGGATTCTTTTTGAGCCTTTTATATAAAGGTTCACAGATATGTCTGACTTTAGGAATAAAATCAGCAACATAATTTAAACTGCCTAAAAACCTTTGTAATTGGGTTTTGTCAGTAATTTCATTAGGAAATTTTGAAGAGAACTCAATGGCTCTACAAATAGGTTTATAACTACCTTGATAAAGATCATGACCTAAAAACCTTATAGAGGTTTGAAAGAGTTTTATCTTTTTAGCACTAACTACCAAACCATTACATTTAACAATCTTGAAGAAAGTATTAAGATGCTTAAAATGCGAATCAATATCATCAGAGAAGATAAGCACATCATCAATGTATACAATAGACATGTAACTATAATCATTAAAAATGCTATTCATAATATTCTGAAATTCAGACGGAGAATTCTTAAGACCAAAGGCTACAAATAGGTTTATAACTACCTTGATAAAGATCATGACCTAAAAACCTTATAGAGGTTTGAAATAGTTTTATCTTTTTAGCACTAACTACCAAACCATTACATTTAACAATCTTGAAGAAAGTATTAAGATGCTTAAAATGCGAATCAATATCATCAGAGAAGATAAGCACATCATCAATGTATACAATAGACATGTAACTATAATCATTAAAAATGCTATTCATAATATTCTGAAATTCAGACGGAGAATTCTTAAGACCAAAGGGCATGACATTCCATTCATATTGTCCAAATGGGACATTGAAAGCAGTTTTATACTTATCTTTATTGGCGATTTGAATCTGCCAAAAACCAGATTTCATATCAAACTTACTATAGACATTAGCCTTATAAGTTCTTTTTAGTAAATCTCTTTTGTTAGGTATCGGGAACCTGATCCATTTTAAAACAGAATTAAGAGGTTTATAATTAATAACAAGTCTAGGTGCTCCTCTTTCTTTTTCAGCACTATTGTTTACATAGAAAGCAGAGCAACTCCACGGAGATTTAGAAAATCTAATAATTTTATTTTTTAATAAATTATCAATTTCTTTTTTACAATAATCCATCATTTCATGATTCATTTGAATAGGTCTAGCCTTGGTAGTAATAGATTGTTCATTAAATCCCTCAATATAAGGTAATTCAACAATATGTCTTTTTCGTTCCCAAAAAGCATTAGGAAAATCAGAGCAAATTTCTTCTTCAAATTTTTTATGAAGATTGGATATTTTAGCAACCATCTCCGGGGTTTTTAAAATTTGCTCAATTTTTTTAATTTTAATTTCTTCTTTTAGAAAATTAACATGCTGAGATAAAGAGTTTATTCTGAAAACCATTTTTTCTCTAATAAAATTACTTTCTTCTTGGGAAAGAGTTTTTACAAAAGGAAAATGTAATTCTTTTCCAAGAATAGAAGTAGTAATACCACTTAGATTAGTGACAAAAGGTTTTATCTGAGTGATAAAAGGTATTCCAAGAATAATATCTTCATTAATATCTTCAGTAATAATAAAATCATTAGTTAAACAAATATTATTGTTGCAAATATGAGCTTTAGAAAGCTTGTAATTAATTTTCAGCAACTCACCAGTAGCAGAATATAATTTAGAAGTATTTTTTTCTAAATACTTAGTACGAACAATACCTTTAACAATGCAATTTCTATCTGCACCACTGTCAAGTAAAGCAATTCTGTTAATAACAAAATTATGGCCATCCGTTATTGGTATCAGAGCCATGTTGGCAGTATACGTACCTAGCATGAGCAGCTAAGTACATATACTGTCTGGGGCATGACAAAATTTATTATTTTATGAACTGATTATTTAAGGTTTTGATTAAACTCTTTTAATATCTTTATATGTTAATTGATATTTTGTTCTTAATCTTGTTTCTATAATTGGTGTGAGGTGTTCATTCTTCTCTATGTGTGTGAGGTAACCGAATAATACCCGGTTCATACGTTGGCTAGCCGAAATGAATAGGTCATCAAGCTAGGAGAGCGTTTAGACCTTGTATGGTGATCCCGTAGCCAAGATAACTCTAGAGAAAGAACAGATGTAAACCCAAAAGAACCTCCCTTAGAAACTAAGATATAGATCTTTAATATCTCTTTGCATATTTTTATATTATTATTGTTTGATCATGCTTGAATTATCTATTTATATTTAATATGATTTTGTCTATAAGTCCTTAAGACAGTATCGTTTAAAATGGAAACCAACCAGCATATTTTAAACAGTGTAAACTTATCTTCTCAAGCAACTAAGATTGCTAAGCTTGAAAATGATCTTCAAAACTAGAATATTCCAGAAGAACCTTTTAAAGCTATTTATCATTTAGGTAAATTTAATTTGTTTGTTAATCACAATATTAAAACTTGTGAATCAACTGTTGCTATTAATAATTCTTTAGAAATTATTCGCCTGTTAAATGCTAACGATATTAATCGCTATAAAAATAAATTCAATTATTTGCATATTGGTTTAGTGCAAGTTGCTGTTAAGCCTCTGTTCAGGAAAGGCTTAGACATTCCTATTTGTGTCCTCCTTAGAGATGATAGATTTCTTAATTTTGATGATTCTCTGTTAGGAATACTTCAAAGTAACCTCGCCGATGGCCCGGTTTATTTTAATTGTTATCCAAATTTTTCAATAGACATTAACGATCCTAATGTCATGGATTCTCTGACATTGAATGTCAAAACTAAAAATCTAAATAGCAAAGCCAATACTCGGGAGATAGCGATTATCTATAGAGTATATTATCGGCTTATGTCTACTACTCTGACACCAAAGGCTCGAATTGAGAGCCAAAAGGGTGTAACCATGCTCATGGAGGCCAATCATGAGCATAGTTCTATATTCGTTCCGCGTCTTATCAATTGGAATGACATTCTTTCTAACGATGAATGGCATTTTGATGCAATCACTCAACCTTTTTCCTCTCATTCAGAGAGATCTCGTATTGAAAGGGTAATTCAATACCCTGACGGTTCTATAGATCTTAAATTCCTTGAGAATTCCTGATCTAGAACTGCTTCTAGAAGAGCGTCTTGTTCGTCTATCCCTTCAAGGATGCTTCCTCATTCACCATCTGCACCTTCTAGGACTGCTCCTCACCTGCCTTCTTCTTCAAAAAACCCCGGAGGATGATGAGGATGAAGACAAACTTGTTCGAAGAAACAATGACAAGGGAAAAGTCACTGGAGTAGATTTTTCTAGAAATATTCCAAAAGTCTACTATCAAGAAATTCCTACTAGTCCTACAACTAGTGACATGGAATCCCCTGCCATTCAAAAGGATTTGAAGCCAGGATGGATAACAATGCTTAAAGCTGAGAATAATTTTAGTCCAAATCCTCAGATTTTACAAGAATCTTGGACTCATCCTAATAACCAAATCAACAGAGATTGGTATACAACTACTTACACTCTCAAAGAAAGAGAGAATTTTGCTAGTTCTTGGATGAAGGATATGAAAAGAATTCAATGTGAAATAGACTTCTTTAAGTGGTTTGAAATGACTGGTAAAATCGATGATCAGAAGGAATCTCTCAAAGTTATTATCAACAAATGGTATACTACTACCAACAAAATTGTTGAATCCATTACTCCTCCTCTTGAAGGAATTAATATCCCTATTGCAGGTGTTATTATAAAAGCCTCTCCCTTCAAAACTACAGACACTGAAAAATCCACTGCTCTTTTATCTTCCAAAGACCTAGATAGGCTTGTGGAACAAAATAACTATACAAACCAAATTCTTCATGTCGTATCCAGACAAATAGAAGATTTTAAAACTAAGGCTTCTTTTTCAGGAAAGCCTACTCATTTATCTACTACTACTATCAGTCAGAAAATTGATCCAAATCCTATTTTCAAGATAAATGAATTTTCCAGAGAAAATTATCCCAAGCTAAAAAATACCTTTGATATTTCAGACAATATTTTGGATAAGATCAATGAGAAACTTGTCAACTTCTCAATATCTGATAAGAGTGGTAAGAAAGTTGCTACCATTAGTGACAAAGATAATCTTGTCCAAAAACTCTCCAATGATAGATATCATAACCGAAAAAACTATCATAAAAGACCTTCTTTCCCAGATCTTCAATATGAAGAAAACGCTTTTCTCTCCACTTCCTCTCATGAAGGAAGCAGTATTACTGAATGGAATATTAATGGTCTAGCAGAACATCAAATCTATAATAAACTCCACGAGATGGGGATAGCTATCACAACTTACAAAATAAGAAATTCTTCTGACAGAGAAGCTGCTTCTATGATCGTCGCAGGATTCACTGGAATGATAAAACATTGGTGGGACAATTATGTTTCAGAAGAAACCAAAAGAATTATTTATGATACCCATTCTACTGAGATTATTATTAAAAGGGAAGGAACTGAAGAAGTCCCTACAGAAGTTATTAGGGAAGATGCTTGTGCTACTCTTCTTTACCATATAGCAAAGCATTTTATAGAAGAACCTAAGTTGTTTCAAGACAGAAGTCTCCAAATCCTCAACAATATCAGTTGTCCCTCTTTAGAAGATTTTACTTGGTATAAATATAATTTTATGCAAAAGGTAATGATACGACCGGATTGTAATCTAGACTTTTGGAAAGAAAGATTTGTTAGCGGACTTCCCCCTCTTTTTGCTGATAAGGTAAGAACCGAAATTCAAGATAGGAATGATGGAAAAATTCCCTACGACCAAATGACTTACGGAGATCTTATTAGTGTTATAAACACTGTTGGATTAGAACTTTGTACAGATATTAAGTTGAAGCATCAACTTAAAAAGGAAAAGTCTTCGTCAAGAAGAGAATTAGGAAGTTTCTGTCAAGACTTCGGTTTTGTTTCCCTAACACCTCCTTCAAGAAAAATCAGGAAGGAGAACAAGGAAAATAAGAAAACTCATCGTAGTAAGTCTAGAAGAACTATTGAAAAGGATTACAAAAAATCTTCCAAAAAGAGGAAAAAGCATAAAGGATTTAAGAAATCCAAAGAGGATGTATGTTGGACTTGTGGAAAATCTGGCCATAGAGCTAATGAATGCAGGTCTGGTAAACAGAAGAAGATCAACTGTCTTGAAATAGACGAGGCAACCAAAGAAAAGCTTTTTCTATTTTTGAAGAACCTTTATCAGATTCTTCAAATGATTCTGCTGAATATAGCGACGAAGAAAATATCAACGTCGATTATGATTCAGATTCTAGCCAATCTGGGAAAAACTGCAATTGCACAGAAGCTTTCTGTGTTTGTGAAGATATTCCTCAAATCAGAGTCCTTAGTAATGACTCTAAAGAAGCTCTCTTCGACATTATTGAACACATTGATAATGAAGAAGCTAGGAAAAAATATCTTATAGAACTCAAGAATCTTATTCTCAACCAAAAGGAAAAGCCCAAAGCTCGTACTATGGTTGAACCTTTCAGCATGAAGCAAATCATGAATAGGTTCGAAAGAAATGCCGAACCTACCATTTCTGATCTTCATCATGAAGTCAAAACTCTTAAAGAGGAAATCAAAGACATTAAATTTAGACTTGGGAAAGTCAAAACTGATGTCATTGCTGATAAAATCCTCAAAGAGATTGCCAAACAAAATCTCGATGAAGAAACTGAAGAAACCCCTGAAAAGGATAACTTAGATTATCCTCCCTTCAATATTGATCTTTCTGCAGAACCTACTTCTGATATTGCTACTACTTCCAGTCCAGGTATCACTGTAATCTCTTCTATCCGGCCACAGAGCCATCATATTCCTGTTAAAATTGTTATAAACAAAGATTTTGTTATTAACAGAATTGCTTTACTTGACAGTGGTGCAGATAGAAATTGCATTGTTAAAGGTATTGTTCCTACTAAGTATTTAGAAAAAAGTACTTCTAAATTATATTCTGCTACTGGTGAGTTGCTCAAAATTAATTACAAGCTTTCTAAAGCTCATATTTGCAACAATAATATTTGTTTAACTAATGACTTCATTATTACTGAGGATATTAATGAAGATATTATTCTGGGAATACCTTTTATCACTCAGATAAAACATTTTATCACTAATCTAAGTGGTATTACTACTTCTATTCTTGGAAAAGAATTACATTTCCCTTTTGTAAAAACTCTTTCCCAAGATGAAAGTAATTTTATCAGAGAGAAAACGGTTTTCAGAATTAACTCTTTATCTCAGCATGTTAATTTTCTAAAAGAAGAAATTAAAATTAAAAAAATTGAGCAAATTTTAAAAACCCCGGAGATGGTTACTAAAATATCCAATCTTCACAAAAAATTTGAAGAAGAAATTTGCTTTGATTTCCCTAATGCTTTTTGGGAACGAAAAAGACATATTGTTGAATTACCTTATATTGAGGGATTTAATGAACAATCTATTACTACCAAGGCTAGACCTATTCAAATGAATCATGAAATGATGGATTATTGTAAAAAAGAAATTGATAATTTATTAAAAAATAAAATTATTAGATTTTCTAAATCTCCGTGGAGTTGCTCTGCTTTCTATGTAAACAATAGTGCTGAAAAAGAAAGAGGAGCACCTAGACTTGTTATTAATTATAAACCTCTGAATTCTGTTTTAAAATGGATCAGGTACCCGATACCTAACAAAAGAGATTTACTAAAAAGAACTTATAAGGCTAATGTCTATAGTAAGTTTGATATGAAATCTGGTTTTTGGCAGATTCAAATCGCCGATAAAGATAAGTATAAAACTGCTTTCAATGTCCCCTTTGGACAATATGAATGGAATGTTATGCCTTTTGGTCTTAAGAATGCTCCGTCTGAATTTCAGAATATTATGAATATCATTCTTAATGATTATAGTTACATGTCCATTGTATACATTGATGATGTGCTTATCTTTTCTGATGATATTGATTCGCATTTTAAGCATCTTAATACTTTCTTCAAGATTGTTAAAAGTAATGGTTTAGTTGTTAGTGCCAAAAGGATTAAGCTCTTTCAAACCTCTATAAGATTCTTAGGCCATGACCTTTACCAAGGTAGTTATAAACCTATCTATAGAGCCATTGAGTTCTCGTCCAAATTTCCTAATGAAATTATTGACAAAACCCAATTACAGAGGTTTTTAGGAAGTTTAAATTATGTTGCTGATTTTATTCCTAAAGTCAGACATATCTGTGAACCTTTATATAAAAGGCTCAAAAAGAATCCGATTCCTTGGGGACCTGATCAGACTCAAGCAGTCATAACTGTCAAAAAATTAGTCCAGAGTCTCCCTTGTTTAGGTATTCCAAATCCTAAAGATTTCATGATTGTTGAAACTGATGTTTCTGATTTAGGTTATGGAGGTATCCTGAAACAAAGAAGTTCTTTAGAATCTCCCGAACAATTAGTTCGTTTTACTTCAGGAATCTGGAATTCTGCTCAAAAAAAAATTATTCAATTGTTAAAAAGGAAATCTTGTCTATAGTGCTATGTATCACAAAATTTCAAGATGACTTAATCAACAAAGAATTTTTATTAAGAGTTGATTGTAAATCAGCTAAAGAAATTTTACAAAAGGATGTTAAAAATCTGGTTTCAAAACAAATATTTGCTAGATGGCAAGCTCTACTATCTAGCTTTGATTTTCAAATTGATTTTATAAAAGGAGAAAATAACTCTTTACCTGATTTTCTAACAAGAGAATTTTTACAGGAAAAAAATGAGGCCTTTCAAGCCTAACACTCCTTCGAAAGAAGGAAAACAAATGGCGAAACCATTCTTCTTACCACCCTTAACACCGGCAAAAACCCCACAAAGACCGGTTTTTGATAATAGATTTACCTTATTAGCAGACTATCTAAAATTGCCTGCATTACCTCCTCCAACCCCAACTAAATTAATTCAACTAAGGCCAAATAGACCTTTTGCTCCTGAAGCCTCAAGCTCCTCTGTACAAACTAAAAAGAGTTATGAAATGAAGGTTCCTGAATCCTTCGCTCAAGCTGTCAAGCCAGAGTTACAAACTCCTAAGCAAGTCTCTCCTGCTAAAGAAGAAAAATTTGAGTTTGTAACCACCCAGATGTTACCTTTATTAGCCATTGACAAGGATTATGAAAACCTTGGAATTGATACTCTTTTAAAACCTTGTTACACAGATAACAATTTTGTTGATACAGATTGTTCTTACAAGACCAGAAAGTTCT